>MU280264.1:0-92710 GCA_022385635.1 Xylaria scruposa | reverse complement strand
AAAGAATTTATATTATAAAAATATAAATATATAAAAATAATTTTATATATATATAAATATTATTTATTAAAAATATATATATATAATTATTTATAACTTTATAAAAATAAAAAAACAACGTTAATTTTAATAAAAAATTATATAATAGTTATAAAAATAAAAAAATAATATAAAATATAAAAACAAAAAAAATAATAAAAATAAAATAATTTTATAAAAATAAAAAAATTTATATAAAATAATATATAATTATATAACTAAATAAAACAAGTTATATTTAATAAATATAATATAAATATATTTTAAATTAATTTATTAATTATTATAATAAAAAAAAAAATAAAAAATAATAAATAAAAAATAAAAAATAATAATAAAAAAAAATAAAAAAAAATAAAAAGAAAATAATAAAAAATAAATAAAAATAAAAAAAAATAAAATAAAATAAAAAAAAATATAATAAAAAAAAAAAAAAGTAGAAAAACTAAAAAAAAAAAAAAGGTTGTTTAATTAAATTATATTATTATTTAAAGTTCCCTGGAACGGGACGTTATAAAAAGTGATAACCCCGTATAAAATAGTTATAAACTTTTATAAATATTATAAAATATAATAATTTAAAAGAAAATATTTATTTTTATATAAAAAAATTAAGTTTTATTATTAAAATAAGTTAAAAATATATAAAATAAATAATAATATTAAAAATCTAATTTTATATTAAACTTTTTTATAAATACCTTATAAGAAAACCTTTAAAAAGCTGATTTTTAAAGTATAAATAGCTTAAAAGAATTTGCTTATATGTTAAATTTAAAGTTAGCCGTTGAAAAAAGTTTAGAAAATATAAAATAAATAAAAATATAAAAAATCTAATTTTATATTAGATTTTTTTATAAATACCTTATAAAAAAGCCTTTAAAATGTTAATTTTTAAAGTATAAATAGCTTAAAGGAATTTGTTTATATATTAAATTTAAAGTTAATTATTAAAAAAAGTTTAAAAAATATAAAATAAATAAAAATATAAAAAATCTAATTTTATACTAGATTTTTTTATAAATATTTTATAAAAAAGCCTTTAAAATGTTGATCTTTAAAGTATAAATAGCTTGGAAGAATTTACTTATATATTAAATTTAGAATTAACTATTAAAAAAAGTTTAAAAAATATAAAATAAATAAAAATATAAAAAATCTAATTTTATATTAAACTTTTTTATAAATACCTTATAAGAAAGCCTTTAAAATATTAATCTTTAAAGTATAAATAACTTAAAAGAATTCGTTTATATATTAAATTTAAAGTTAGCTGTTAAAAAAAGTTTAAAAAATATAAAATAAATAAAAATAATAAAAATCTAATTTTATATTAGACTTTTTTATAAATACCTTATAAAAAAGCTTTTAAAACGTTGATCTTTAAAGTATAAATAGCTTGGAGGAATTTGCTTATATATTAAATTCGGAGTTAGCTATTAAAAGGAGTTTAAAAAATATAAAATAAATAAAAATAATAAAAATCCAATTTTATATTAAACTTTTTTATATATACTTTATAAAAAAACCTTTGTAAAACTTTTATTAAAATAATATTTATAAATATAAAATAAATAAATTAAAAATTTAAAAATTAACTTTATTTTATTATAAAAGCAAGCTTTTATTTTATATTTTAATTAATAAAAAATTAAATATTTTTTTAATTTTAAATTTTATATTATTATTTTAAAGCTTATTTAAACTTTTATATTTATATATATATATATTTATTATATATAAATAATTAATATAAAAATAAATTTTTATATATTTTTAAAAAATAAATTAATTTATATAATTTTTAATATTTATTTGATTTTTTTAATATTTATATTATTATAAACCTTATAAAACGTTATTATTTATTAGTTATTAAAATATATTTTTTTATAAAGTTTTAAAAAAATTATATATTTAATAATAAAACTTTATTAAAATAAAAATATATTAATTAATAAAAAATTATATATTTATTTAATTTTAAAAATTTTTATAAATTTAAATAGCTTTTAAAAAGCTTGTTAAAATTATATATTTTATTATATAAATAATAAAAAAAATATTTTTTAAATATTTGGTTAATTTTATATAAGTTTATAGATATTAATTAAATTTAAAATCAGGTTTAATGCTTACGATTAACATAAAAATTCAAAAAAAACAAGCTATAACTTAAATAAGTTTAATTTTAAAGTATAATTAATATATAAAAAAAAGGTATTTTTTAGGTATTTTATTAGTAGTAGTAATAAAAACATGCGGCCATAAAGGAAAAAAAAAAATATTAATTTTTTTTTTTTTTTTAATTTATTTTATTTTTAATATATTTATATTATTTTATTTAAATTATATATAATAAAATAATAAAAAACTAGAATTTATTATATTATATTATAATAAAAATTATTAATTTTATTTTTTTTAATTATTTTATAAAAAAATAAAGCTTTTATATAAGGGAGTAAAACTTTTATATAAAGGAATAAAGCTTTTGTACAAGGGAGTAAAGTTTTCGTATAAAAATATTATTAATATAAGCTAAAATAAATTTGTAACTTTTTAAAAGTTGGAAATATAACGCTAGTCCTAATTTATATTTCATACTTATTAGCAACGTTTTAAAACTAGCCTATAAAGATTAGTTAAATAAATAAACGTAAATAATTGTTAATAAAAGTTATTAAAGGTTTTTATGTACGCCTTTATTATATTTAAATAATAAATATTTTATATAATAAACTATATAATAGCTTTGCTTTATAATTACTGCTAAAATAACTAATTATTTATAATAATATAATAATATAACTACTGCAAGCCCGGCTGGTTATTTATGGTTTAATTATTATATAAATTAAATAAAAACAAATATTTAACTTGTTAATTACTTATGTTATTTTTTAACTTTAGCTAATTAATAAAGGGAATTAAGTTTTGCTTTATATTTAATAAGTAAAGAAAACTTAACTATAATATATCTTTTATTTTTATAATAAATTATAAGAATATATTACGTAGCTTTAATATAATAAACTAAATATCCTTATAAAAAAGCTTATTTTTTATTTAAATAATATTATTATTTAAGGGCAAGTTCTTGGCTACCTTTTGCTTATATGTTTAAAAGCCGTGGATTTAATTAAAAAGCATAAGCGTTATATTTTTTAATAATATTATTATAAATTACTAAACTATAAGCTATATATAACTATAAAGGCCGGAGGACGCCTTTTTTGTTTGTTTTTTAATTAAGCCTTCTGCTTATTTTACTATAATATTAGCTATTAGTTAATTTAACATATAAACTAATATAAAATAATATATTATTTAAATTATAGTTAAGTAAATTATAATATAATAATTAAGTTAAGCTTACTTATTATTATTAATAATACTTATTACGGTTAAGGTATTAATTAAAACGTTTTTATATATTATTTTATAAAGTAAGTAGTTAAATAAAGCGATTAAAAATTAAATAACAGCCACGTTTAATATATTTTTAGTTGTTTAAGTATTATTATTTTATATAATTTTATATACGTAGCCTTATATTATATACAGCTAGCTTTTCTGCTTTTTTATAAATTAAAACGCTAGCTAATTTTTTACATTTTATATATTTATAGTTTATAATTTATAAATATATAAAAACCTTTTTAAAATACCTTACATGTTATTAAAACATTTTAAATAATATAACGGGCTTTTATAGCTTGTTTAACTTTTTTTTTATTATATTATTACAGGTTAAATTATATAATATATTAAAACCAGGCTTAAAAGTATAAACTATTTAAGACCTATATATAATAACTTGTGCTATATTATCTTATATTATTTATAGCTTTATTTATTAAACGTTTTATTTTTTTTTTTTGCTAAAAGGCCACGCTAGTAAAGCTGCGGCCACCTCGCGTAGCTTGTTTTTTTTTATACTTATATAAAATTTTTAAAAATATTTCGCTTATTTTATATATTAAATTTAAAAATTAATTTTTAATATATCTTGCTTTATATTATTATTAGCTTTAGCTTTTAGTTAATCAAGCTTTGCTTATATAATAAAGCTTAGCTGCTATATAATAGCCTTAAAGTCCTTAGCTTTGTTATATTATAAACTTAACAAGCTAAAGGTATTAATAAAAATATTATTATTTTGTAGTTAATTATTAAATATATTTATTTTATTTATTTTAAATTAACTATTATTATTATAGCTTATAAAAAATTGTTAATATTAAACACTTTTTTATTATAAGTAAATCGTTTTGCTGCTGCTATATAGTTATAGCTGTTTATAAGGATTTAAGTTCATTTAATTATATTTTTTTTAATAATATTTTTATATATTTTTTAATAATTAGCTTAGCTAGGCATAAAATAAGGGCACTTTTAAGTAAAAAAAATAAGAACGGCTTAATATTAAATTATATATAAATAACGTTTAAAAGCTGTTAAATTGTTTAAATAATCGTTTTTTATTTATTAATTATAATTTATTAATAAATATTATTTTTTAAATAGCTTTACGCCTTGTTAATAATAATAATACGCTAGTAAATTTTATATATAAAAACTTAGTATGCTAGCAAATAAAAAAAAAAATAAATAAAGTTTATTATAATAAATTATTATAAAGTATAAATATTTTAATAATATGTTTATTTATAAAATATATATTTTTATTATAGTATATATTATTTATATGTTATAATATAAACTATTAAATATTATATAAAAAAGTAAACATAAATTTATATAATAAAGCGTAGCTTAATAACTATGCTATTTTTTAAGCCGTAAGCTTATGCTTAATAACCCCCTGGTTTTTTAAAATTAATTCTATAATAGTCCGTAATAGTTTTTAATAAAAATGCTTTTATTTATAAATAAAAATAAAAATCTTGTTTTACCTGCGTATAAATTATTTAATTATGTTAAATTCTTTAAAATAAAAATATTATTAAGTGCCTTTTTTTAAACCTTGTACCGCTAGGCTTTTAAAGCACTTTTAATAAAAGCTTTTAAGGCTTATATAACTTTTGGTCTAATATTTTTAAACTAATTAATAATATTGTTATAAAACTTTACATATATAGTCTTTAATCCTTTGGACGTTAATTTTTATAATATGTTATTATTTTAATATAAAGCATTATTATATAATATATTAATACTTTTTAAACTTTTTAAAAATTTTTTAAAACCTTTTATAATAACAAATAAAATAATATATATGTATTATATTTATTATTTATAAAAAAAGATTTTATCCCCCTTTTTTAAAAAAGGATTTTATCCCCTGCTATTAAAACAGGTCCAAGCGCTTTTATATAAAAAAAAAAAAATTTTACTTAGAATTTTAATTAATTAAAAATTAAAAAAAAAAAAAAAAAACTTATTAAAAGTAAATAATTTTATTATAAACATTTTTAAAAGCTTTTTTAAATAATTTATATAAAAATTTTCCTGTTTTTTAATAAATTTAATAATAATTATATATAATTTTATTAACGTTATATATATAATATTAATTTAATAAGTTTTATAATTTTTAATTTTTTTATTAATTTTTTTTATTTAAAGAATTTTTAATGTTTTTATTTTAATTATATTTGTTTTTTTAGCTTAAAATTATTTTAAACATATAAACTATATTAAAGTGCTTATTTAAAGCTTTATAAATAAGCGTAAACTTTTTCCGCGGTTATTTTATATTTATTAAAGGTTGTTATAGTTGTTTATGTGGGCGCTTTTTTTTTTATAATATATTTTTATTAAATAAATCTTTTTTAACCATGTTAAAGTCCTTATTTTTAATGTTTAACCTGTTTTTTTTATAATATTACCGGCGTAAACGTTTTTATACTTTATAAAGCAGCAAATAAATAATGTTTTATAAGTTAAAAGCGTTGTTAAAGTTTTTAGTACTTTTATAAAAAGTAACATGCGGCGTTTATAATGTTTTGTTTTTTTTAATAAGTTAAACGATATAATTTGTTTTATTTTTATATTTAAAGAATATTATATTTATTTTATAAGCGTTTAGTTTTTTTATTATAACGTAGGCTAACTTATTAATAAATATAATATAATAAGTATTAATAATTTATAAATATTTAAAATTAAAATAATTATTTTTGCCTTAGTTAAGCTTATTAAAAAATCGCTATAAAAAAGTTATACTTTTTATAATTAACTGCTTTATTTTATTTAAAATATATACTGTTGTTATTATTTTATAATTTTAAAATATAATAAAAAGTTTATTTTAAATAAAAGTAGCTTTAGCTTTATTTTATATAAAGTTAATTAATTGCTTAGTTATATTATTTTAATATTAGTTTATAAGTGAAAAAGTAATTTGAACTATTTACGCCAAACTTTTTTTTTTTATTTATATAAATTATGCAGTATTATTTTTAATAAATTTTATTATATATAGAAATTTAAAAAGTTAATCTATGATTTATAAATTAAATATAAGATTTAATTATATTTTTAACTTTATTTTTTGTTTTATAAGCTTAAAATTTTTAATATTTATTAATATTATTAATAATAAAGGTAAAATATTTATATTTTTTAATTAATACGGGCTTAATTTAACTTAAATCTGCTTAAGTTATTTTACCTAGGTAATTAACTTATTAAATAGCTTCTTTAAAGGTATTTTTTTTAATTTTAGCATAATTATAAGTAAAACATAAAAAGTATTTAACTTTTTTTTTATTTATATTAATATTTATTATTTATTTAATTATTTAAATTAATTACTTTATGCTAAGGTAATATAACTTTTAATATTATATAATAAGCTTGTTTTTTAGCTTATTAGTTATATAAATTTAATTATTTATTATTAAAACATAAAATAAATTTATAACCGCTTAGACTTTGTTTATTATATTTAGCGCAGATTTTTATTAATTAAAAGCTAAAAAAGCTTTAACTTTTAGCTTTTCTTAGTTATAAAGCTATAAAAAAAAACCTTTTCGGGAGATATTTATATTTATAATAATTACTCTAGCTTTACTCCGGAATATATATTTATTTAAATAACTTTTTATGTAATAAAAACGCTTTTTAAAAAAAATATTTAAAAAAAAATTTAAAATAAATAACGTATAAATAATAATTACGTTTAGCTTGCTTTTATTAAAGGTTTAAAAGCTTTTAATAATTGCTTTAATTTTTTTTATTTAAATAAAGCTGTTACTTATATTAATAAAGTATTTTTTTACTTTTTTTAATAAATTAACAATAGTTTTGTTTTAGAACTTTGTTTTATTATTTATAATTTTAATATTAAATCTTAATTTAAATAATAGGTTACGCTTATATGATTTAATATAATATATATTAAGCATGTTATATTTATTAATATAAGTAAATTTTTTAAAAGTTTTAATAATATTTTCAGGATTTTTTAAATTAATAAAACATTTAAGGGCTTTTTTAAAACGCTTTTTAATTTAAATCTTATTATCGTAAAAGTTTATAAGGTTATAAAAGTTAATTAAATCCAAGTTAATAAAATAAGCAATAATATTTTTAAAACTTATTAAAGGGTTTTATTTTTTAACTTTATAGCTTTTATAATTATAAGCTAAACGTTTTAAGCGATTATCCTTTTTATTTTTTTTTAGCTTGGGGTAATTTTTTATAATATAGCCTTATTTACTATAATTAAAACACTTAAAACCTTTTTTTTTATCCTAGTTCTTTTTATTTTTATTTTTCTTTTTAAACTTATCTTTTTTATTATTGCCTTTATTATTATTATTATTATTATTAGAATTTTTATTAATAATATTATTAATAAACTTATTTTTATTTTTATAATTAGGTTTTTTATTAATATAACCTTTAAAGTTATTATTAAACTTATTAATAAGCTTTTAAACTATATACTTTTTTTGCTTTATTATAAAAATAATAATAAAGTATTATTAAAAAGCCTTTTCTTTAATTATTATTAAAAATAAAATAATTTATTAATTAAAGCTAATTTTTTTTTTAATAAATTTATATTATTAAATAAGCTTTTGTTATTTTAAAATAAAAATTATAAAGTCCTTCTTATTATATTTATAATTAATAAAGTTATTTTATATATTTTTTTAATATATATAACTAATGTTTTTTTAATATATATAATTAACTGTTTTATAAATTTTATTAAAAATCTTTAATATATACGTCTTTTTTTTAATATTTTTAATTAAGTTTAAAAAAGCTGCTTTATAAGTATAAATAATTATTTAAGTAAATATAATCTCGCTTTTAATATTAACTAGATTACCTGGTTTATATTTAATCGCTTTTAATATTAAATTTAAATTATGTTAATATATTAATTAATTTTAAAATCCTTTAAAGTAGTTTTTTTTATTAAAAGTAAACTTAAGCTTTTATTATTTTAGCTTAAGTTGTTTATTATTATTATATTTAATTAAATAATAAAAAAACTTTCTTTTGTTTTTTAAACGATAAAATCGCTTAATTTTATAATCTAAATTATTTAAATTATTAAAATTAAAAAAATCAGATAAATTAAAAAGATTTAAATTAAAATTAAGTTTAATAAATATTTTTAAACGTTTACTTTTTAATATTAGCTTTATTAATAGTTTTTTAAATTTTTTTTTTAGTTTTTAGCAGGAAAATAAGCTTTTTTTTTTTAAAAGCTTTTTTTTTTTTAAAAAGCTTTATCCTTTTAAAAAGCTTTCTCTTTTTAAAAAAATGCTTACTTTTTTTTTAAACTTATTATTAAAATGCTTAAAATTTAATTTAAATAAATTTAATACGTTAAATCTGCTTTTTTTTTTTAAAAAAAGTAATTTTAATTAATTATTATTAAATATAACTATTTAAGGACTTTTTATACGTAAAAGTACTGCTTTACTTTTTAAGTTTAGCTTTATTTGCGTAAATTTTTTATTATAATTATTTCGTAGCTTATATAGCTATAAACTAGCTTTTATGTTTAAATAATTAATATTATATTTATAACTAGCTTTAACTTTATTTAGCTTTTTTTATTATATATTAATTTATTTTTAAAGTTTTTAATCGTTATTTTTAATAATATTATTTATTTAAACCTTATACTAATTAATAAGCTATTAAGCCTTTTTTATTTTTTTAAAAGCTTTAAAACGTAGTTATTTTACTTTTACGAATATTTGCTTATAATTTTTAAGCTTTATTTAAATATTAATTTAATTTTATAACATTTTGTTTAATAAATAATTTTAAGCGGTTATTTATTTTATTAAGTTATTTATAATTATTTTTAAACTACTTTTTAATGTTAACATATATTTAATACTATAAATATAAAAAAATAAAAAAATATAAAAAAATAACTATAATATAAATATTTTTTTTAAATAAGTTTATAATAATAAAATAATAAAGGTTAATAATAAATAATTATATTAGTTATTATATAAAATATAAATTATAATATATAATATTTTAATATATTTTATTAAGGTTTATATTAATAATTATTTTTAAAATTAAAGTTATAGCTAAAATAAATAAAATCTTATATAAATATAATAAAATAAATCTTTATAATTATTTACTAGTTACGTTAAAGTTTATAAATATTATAATATAATATTTATTTTTAGCTAATTAAACTTATATTTTTAATTATACCTTTATTATAAAATATCTAGGCCAGGTATAATAATTAAAACTAACTATAAATTATATTATAAAATTTTAACTTATAAAAAATAAAAAATAAATATAGATTTAATTTATAAACTACACGTTATATAAAAACAAGAATTCTACTACATATAGCTAATTATAAAGCTTAATTTAATAACTTTTAGTTATTTATAATTAATTTTAAATATTAATATATATTAATTATTATTAATTATAATATTATTAAATTATTAATAATAAATTAAATAATAATTATATTAAAAAAGCTATAAATATTATTATTTAATTTAAATAAAAATAAAAAAAACAAGCTGCTTAAACTATTTTATTAATTATAAAAATTAATTTTTAAGCTATTAATAATAATAACGGCTAATAAAATAAAATAACAAATAAAAGCTTTATAGCTTTTATAGTAAACTTTATTTAAAGATTTATTATAAAAAATTCTTAAATTAAAAGCTATTTAAATAAAATAATAAATAACGTTATAAACGTATTAAATAATATAAAAAAAAACTAAAACAAATTAACAAGCAAAGCTTTAAAAATAATATAGCCGTAAAAAAAAAAAAATAAAACGTTATAACTTTTTTAATAATTATATTAATTAAAAGGCCTTTTTAACCTGTTTTAAACTATATAATTTTTATAACTTATATGCTTATAAAGTTAAAATTACTTGTTATTTTTATATAAACAAGGCTAATATTTTTTATGTTTTAAAAATTCACTTAATTAATACCACAGGTTAAAAAACTATAAAATAAAACGAATCAAAATAATATTAACTTTAAAATAATAAAAAAACTTTTTAATAATATTTTTAAAAAAAATTATTTTAAAAATGTTATTAATATATTATTCGTAGTTATTACTTAAAAAAAAGCTAAAACTTTAATAAATATTTTAAAAAAAGCTTTAATAATTAATAATAAAATAAATATTCTTACGTTCTTTAACTAAAACAATTTTATTAACTTTTATAATATTTTATACTTTATAATATTAAAAATTAATAGTTTAATATTATAAGTTATTTAACGTAATAATTATATATTTATAAGTATAATTAATAAAAAATAAAAAAAAACCATTTTAAAAAACGTTATATATTATTTATTAATTAAAACCAACTTTATATTTATTTTTTAATTAATAAAACTTAACGTTAAATTTTTTTTTTAAAATAATAAAACATATATTTTAAAAAATAATAAAATATTTTTAAAAAAAATTAAACATAATAGCTTATACCTAGTTAATTAGCTTAAATTTAATATAAAAGTTATTATTATTATTTTTATTGCCTACTTTTTATTTAATTTTAAATTAATTTTATAATAAATTTAAATATATTAATAAATTTTTAATTAAAAAATTAATTAAAGCAGGGTATATTAAGCCTTAAAGATTAAATTATATATATAAATATTATATTTAAATAAAAATAAAAAAAATATTATATTTAAAAACTTTCCGCTATAGCGTATATTTTTTAAAATTATTATATATAAATATAACAGGTATATTAAAAAGCGCTCCTAAGGGGTATAAAAGATCTAATTATTTTATTATTATTTATTATAATTATTTAGAAATAATTTAGGTATTATTATTTAAAATTAAAAAAAAGTTTATTAAAGCTTTTTAAATATTTTTAAAATATTATAAACGCCTTAAACAAAAGTGCTATATATATACTTTTAATAAAATTAATAAAAATATTAGCAAGGAGCTTAAATATTTTTATTAAAGCTAGGGAATTTAAATATTATTTATTATTATAAAGTAATATTAATAAAGTAATAATTATAAACAAGCTATTAATATTTATTAATTTATAATAATATTTATAATAAGTTAAGTTAAAAATAATAGTATATTATAAAAGTACTAGCTTATAATTATTTAAACGGCATGTTATATTATAATATAATAATTTAACGGTTGTTTAAGCATATTATTATATAAGAAATAGTATAAGTATACGCTAGTATATAATTATATAATAATAATAAGGACTGCTAGGCAATATTTAAAATTAAATAAAAAAAAGTTAGCGTTTAAAGAAAGAATACTGCTTTATAAAATATTAAGGTATTAATATTAAAGCTCTTATAATTATATAATCTTTTTAAAAAGCAAAAAGGTTGTAAATATAAATAACGCGACCTTTTTTTAAAAAACATTTTATATACCGCTAGATTAAATCTTAAAAAAAACTAATAATAAAAAGCAGGCTTAATAAAGCCTTACTAATAAAATTATAAAGGATTTCCTAAAAAATATTACTTTAAACTTACTTTTAAAGGAAATATTAGAATTTCTTTTTGTTATTAATGGTAAAAACGACGAACTAATTATTAAAAAGTAAATAATGTTGTCCCTTTTACGTAATATATTTAATTTTAACGCATTTAAAAAATATAATAATAATTTTCTATTTAAAAGCAGCACCCCTAAGGATACTCTTATTATTTTAAAAAATAATAATTAAAAAGGCAATAATTACGTTCTTTTATTTATTTTTTTTAATTTAAATAATAGTATATTATTTAATAAAATTAAAAATAATCTTACTTTATTAAAACAAGTAGTATAAAATTATAAATAATAAATATAACTCCTTAGTTAATAATTTAACTTAAAAAATAATTATTAAATTATTTAGCGTTAAAATATTATTTAATAAATAAATATATAAGTTAAAAAAAAATAAGCTAAAAAAGATTATTTAATATAAAGCTAAATAAATAATTAAAAAATTAAAACAATAAAGTAGTATAAATTTTTACGAGATTTTTATATTAATAGTTAAGCTTATTTATTATAAGATTTTATTTGTTATTATTATTATTTTAGATTTTAAAATCTATTAAATAAATATAAAAATAACGTTTTTATATAAAAAAATAATAAAAGATATATATGTTAAACAGCCCCCCGAATTTATTTAAAACTTGTTAAAAGTATATAAATTAAATAAAATATTATATAAGTTAAAATAAGTATTTAAAATATAATATAAAACGTTTATAATATTTTTAAAAAGCTTAAGATTTAGCAGCTTAAACTTAAATATAAAAGTTTTTATTTAAAGTAATTATTATATTATAATATATATTAATAATTTTTTAATTATTAAACTAAAAGTTTTAAAAATTAATAATATTAAATAAATATTAAGCAAAAAGTTTTAAATAAGTTATTTAAATTTTATTAAATTTTATTTAAAAATAATTATAAAGCATGATTAATTATATTACATTTTAAAGTTATTAGAACAAATTTATTTAAAAAAAGTCCTAATAAAATTTAACTTTTAAGACCTAAATAAGCTAAACATAAAAAAGCGAAACCAACTTATACCTTTATTTTTATAAAGATTAAAACATTTAAAAATAATTTTATAACTAAACAAAAGAATTAAAAATAATATTAAAAAGTTACCAGGTTATTAATATATATAATATTAAATATTAAACTAAATATTATGTTTATTATTTTAAAATATAGCAGGTATATAATAAAGCTAAATATTTTTTTTATTAAAGCAATAAAGTAAATATTTAAATATATAATAATTATAATTAATTTAAAACTAATATATAAAAAAAGTAACGTTAAATTATAAGGTTATATTAATTTAAACTAAGGAGCTTATAAAGAAACTTGTTAATTAACCTTAAAATATGTTTTTAATTTAAATAATAAAATAATTAGTTAAAGTTTAAAACGTTAATTAATAATATTTATTATAGTTTATACTACTAGTAGTTCTAATATTAATTTATTATTATTATATAAAAAAAAAAAAGTTTTATTTATATAATAAAAGTTTTATAGCTAATATATATAAGCACGGGCTAAAGGCCCGTACTTTTATACCTATTTTATAACGTTTTATAATAATATTTTTTTTATTTTTTAAAGTTAAACTAAAAGGGTAAACATAAGCCTTTAAAAAAGCTATTTAAATTAAAAGGCTATTATTTAAATTAAACATTAAATTAAATAACGTACTTATTATTATATATAATAATAATTAAAAAGCTATTTTAATATTTTATAACTTATTATTACATAAAAAAAGTAAATATATATTAATTTAAAATTAATAATATTAAAAGCAAGTAATTATTAAAAAAATTAATTTTAAATATATATTTATTTTAGATTAAGTAATAAATAAGCTTATGTAGCTATTACTTAGGCCTGCTTTTAAAAAATTTAAAAAAGCTTTAAGGTTAAAATAAAAAGCAATAAATATTATAATAATTTATACGTAATTACTCCTTATTATTATTTTTTTTATTATAAATATCTTTATTAAAATATATTTTTATATTTAAGAATAAAATATATTAAAATTATTAAAAACTAAGCTATAAAATAAACATTAAATTAACTAATATAATAAACATTAAAAAAAATATTAAAATAAATATTATAAAATACCTAAAAATTATACTTTAATAAAAAAAATAATAAATTATATTTTTTAACTTTAGCTAATTTTTATAAATGTTTACTTATTTAAATATAATAAGCCTTACTTTTAAAAAATATCTTAATTAATATAACATAAAGCTATTTTTAGAAACTTTAGGCCATTTTATATATTAATCTTTATAAACAAGGTATTAACTGCTATAAAATAAAAAGTTATTTTGCTTATATTTACGTGTTAATAAAATATTCTGCTATTAGCGTAATAATTATAAATCTTTAATTTAAAGTTTTATTTTAATTTAAAACCTAGTTTATTTTAAATAATATATTTTATTTATATTATTTTAAGTTATAATATTATAAATTTAAAATATATACTAAAAGTATTTAAAGGTACCTAGTAATTTATATATAAAAGCTAGCGGGTTTAACGTTTTATAGCTTAAAAATAAATAAATAAATAAATAATAAAACAATTATTAATATAAAAGATAAAAGCGTTTAATTTTTAAATTTAAAACGTTACGTTTTTAGTAAAGTTATTTATATAATTTATTATATATGGGTTAATTATAGGCCGTGCTTTATTTATTATATTTTATATGTTATACGTTTTTATTATTAATTAGATTTTTAGCTTGTTTAATTATATAAACTTAAGCTGGTTATATAAAGTTTGGTATTTTATTAGAATATTTTATTTTAAAAAAAAAAAAAATATAATTAAATATAAAATAAAGTTTTTAGGTAAATTATTATTTAATAATGTTATAAAATAATATTATTAAAAATATATATTAATAATGTTTTAAGTTTATATTAATAAATTAATAATTTTAATAGTTTAGATTATATTTTTATGTTATAATATAGCTATTAAATATAATGCTTATATAATATTTTTAAATATAATAAAATAATAAGTATTAAGCTGTTAATTTATTTTTTATAATTAAGTTATAATGTTTTAAATTTAATAGCTGTTATATGTTATATAAAACTAGTTATAAATTATATTTATTAAATTAAATATTTAAAAGCTTTAAATAGCTGCTGTAATTTATTATAAAGTGATTATTTTTTTATATAAAAGTTATATATGTTTATAACTGTTAATTTAAAATATAACATTAAAAAAAAGTAATAAAAACTTGTAAATATTTATTATATTTAATTTTAATATTATAATTTAATTAATTTTATTTATATATATTAATTTAAAAAGTTTAATAGTTTTAATTATATTTTTATTTTATTGTTTTTAATAATTTAATTTGGCCTTAGTTAATTAAACTTAATTTATAATAACGTTTTAATAAAAATAATAATAATAAATTGTTAAAAAAATTAAAAATAATATTAATAAAATAAAATAATAATTTAATAAGCTTTAAGAGGAATAAAAGTAGATAGGCGTATAGATTTTAAAGCTTTAAGAAGTTGTTAACGTAATAAATCAAGCTATTATATTTATAAACTTAAAATTATTAAATTTTTAAAATATAAATAAATATAATAATATTTTAAAGATAATTTATAAATTAAATAAATATTATTTTAAAGCTTAAAATTATTTATAATAAATTAAGCTTTATAATAAGTTAATTATATAAAAGGATTAAAAAGATAGTTATAAAAAATATATTAATAACAAGAAAAGCATATATTATTTAATTAATCTAGTAAAATCTTAAAAAAGTATATATATATATATTATATGTAAAAAAATAAATAAATTAAGTTTATATAAGTTTAAAAGAAATAATCTTGTTATTTTTACTTTTTAGTTTATTAATTAATTATAATTATATATTATAATTATTATTATTATTTAAAAACTAGAATAATTTTAAACTTTTTATTTTTAATTCGTTTATAATTTTTTTTTTTTTTTTTAATTATAAGTATTATTATTATTATTTATATATATATTATATTATATAACGTTTATAACTATTAGTTATTTAAATTAATTTTATGCCGTATAATAATAATTATTTTACGGAATAAAGGTTGGCTTATAATTATAAAGTGATTTTTGCTTGCTTTTAGCCCAGGTGGCCTAGATAAAAAGTTTTTAACCCATAATAAGCATAAAGTGAAAAGTTTTTATTAATTTATTAATATTCAGCATTTTTTTTTTTTTTTTGCTAATTAGTTTTAATTATAAGCCTTATTTAGCCCTTTAATTTAAAAAAGTTTATTAAAAAAATTAAAAAACTTATTAAAAAATATAATAAGTATTAAGTAATTATATATTTAAAAAAAGGTATACGGTTAGTTATTATTATTGCTTATTATTTAAAAACTTTAAAAAATATCGAAATTTTTTTATTTTTTTTTTTATTTAATTTAACCATATTTTTTTTATTTTTATAACTAACTTATTTTTTATATTATAATAATTAAAATTTTATATTTAAAAACTTAATAAAATATTTTAAAATTATTTTTTAAAATAACCTTAACGTATAACGTTAATATTTAATATTAACGCTATATTTTCTTTTATAAAAAAAAGCTTAATAAAATTAAATATTATTAAAAAAACTTAAAAAAATAAACAAAAAAAGTTTATTATTAAAATAAAAAATATTTTTTAAATAAATATTTTATAAGTAAACATTATTAAAAACAAAGTTTTTTTTATCTTTTAATTATATTTATATATTTATCCCGCTTATTTAAATTAAAAAATAATTTAAACTACGTGTATTAATTTATTTAAATAACATTATATTAATTAAAAAAATTAGCTATTATTTTATAAACTTAAAATAAAAAAAAGTATAACTAACGAAATATTATCTTAAAGTTTAAAGTTACTTAAACAAAACAAGGTTTAATTACTTATGTTTTATTTTTAGAACATATTTTAAGTTAATATTATTATTTAAATTAATAAAATATCTAAAAACTTTAAAATTTTTAACTTTTACTTATTTAACCTTTATTGTTTTATTATATTTAAAAATTTTTATTTAAAAGTTTTAATTATATTTACTTTATTAAATAATAAAACGGACATTAGTACTGTTTTAATCTTATTTTATGGTTTATTTTCTATAAATAAAATAGTTATAAGTACGCCTACTTTAAAGTATTAACTACAAGTTTTAAAGCAAAAATATTTAACGTTTAAAAAAACGCCCATAATATAAAAAACTTATTAATATAAATTTATAAAAAAGCTAAATATTAATTTTATAAATATAAAAGGTAAAAATCTCTAAGTATTTAAATATAAAATATTAATAATATCTTATTATATCTGGTATTATTTTATTATAAAATGTTTTATTAATTATAATTGCTTAGTTTTTTTTAAAAATCTAATATACGAAGGCAAAGCTATAAATTATTTTAAATAATATAGTATAATATTTAAAAATAAGTATAATATGTTATATAAATATATAAAAATTAATAAACATTTTAATTTTTATTTAAAATAATAATAAATAAACTAACTTTTTTTAAGTTATGTTTAAACGTTTAATTATATAAAATAATATAAAGAAGTATAATAGCACGTTATTAATAATAAACGAAATTAAATTAAAAAAAAAGAATTTAATATAAATTAATATAATATTAATAATAGTTAAGCTAGTTTATTATTATAATATTTTATAAAAATAAAGTAATAAGCTTATTAAATTAAAAAAGAAACTTTAAAATTATTTTTTTTTAGTTTAATTATAATTATGTTTAAAATTTTTAAACCTTTAAACCTTGTTTAATATTTTATAAAGAAAATATAAAAGTGTTAAAAATTAAAAAAAAGCATAATATATTTAACTAATAATTTAATTATTTTTAAAATAATAACACCTTTATTTTTATTTTAGTTTTTATTATTAAGAATTTTTTATTATTATTATAAATTATTTAATTAAAAAATAAAGGATTAAATTTTTACTCTTTTTTTAAATGTTAATTAATTTATTAAAAAATATAATATATATTTTTAATAATTTAAGTTTACTTAAAAGCTAAAATTATTTTAGTTATATATATATTTATTTTATATATCCTTTATTAAAGCTTTATAACGATTTTATTATTTATATTATTATAAGATTGTTTAGCATTAAAATATAGCAGTATAAACTATACTGGACAAGTTTTGGCTAGTTTTTAAACCAGGAAAGTTAATATTTATAAAACTATTTATAATACTTACGGCTAGCTTATATATTAAATAAAAAATAAATAATAAAAAATAATATGTTTTTAATATAATTATTATAAAAAAAAATAATTAAAATAAAAAGCACGTAGTATTTAAGGATTATAACTTTTATAATTAATTAATAAAAAGCATATAAATAAAAAAAGTACTTTAAAGATTATAAAGGCTAGCCTATAATTATCTTAAAAAGGAAATTTAAAAGTTTAATAGTTTAATATAATAATAATTAAAAATAAAGTAGTTAAAAAAAGTATGTTTATTATTTAATAAAAAGAATTTATATTTAATACGAAATAAGGGATAAACTTTATTTAAAAGATTAAAATCTATAACTTTAAAGGTATTTTTAACTTTAGCCCTAGCTTAAAGTATTAATTATTATAAAAAAGTTTATAATAAAAAAAATATATATGTTATAAAAATATATGCTAAGGATTAAAAAAAAGGTAACAAGTTATTATTTATAAATATTATTTATTATATATTATAATTAAAGTATTAAAGCTTTATTTAATTATAAAGTAGTTATTTTTTTTATAACGTCCTATTTTAAGAAATTTTATTAATAATATAAAACTTTTATAAACTTTATTACCCTTTAACGGGAATTATATTTAAAAAAAGTTTTTTTTAAAAAAAGTTAAATATTTTAAAAGATTTTAATTTTTAATCTAATATTACGTACGGATTAAAAAAAAGTGTTAAAACTAAGTGGTTAAAATATAATTAATTTATAATATAATTAAAATATATATATTAAGCTTTGTTTTATTAATATTAAAACTTAAACTTTTAAATAATCTAATAAAATTATTAAATATTATATTTAATAAGTATTATATAATAAAGAAAAGTTTGTTTAGCTTAATTATTTATAATTAATAACAAAGTAATATATCTAATAATAAAAAAATTTATATAGCTATTATTTTTTTATTTTAAGAATTTAAATTACTTATAAGTTATAAGTTTTAAAAATAAAGCATAACTAACAAATTTAATAATATAACGTAGCAACAATAATTAATTTTTTAATAACTTAACATGTTTATTATAAATATATAACCTTTTATCTTTTATAAATATATTATAAATTTAAATAATTATCCCTCCAGAGAAGACTTTTTAACATTTATATTAAATAATTATTTTTATGTTTTAAAATATATTTAAGCCTGTTAATAACGTTTTAAAAGTAGTTCTTTATAATATAATCGGCTATATTTAAATAGCTTTAAATAACTACAAGCAATAATAACGTTATTATTTTTTAATTATTAATATTATTAGTATTATTATTTAAATTTATTTTAATAATATTAAATAAAAAATATATAATTATTAAATAATTACTTTTTATAATATAATAAATAAGCGCTTACCCCTTAGAACTTTTTACGAAAATAAGGTTTTTTAAATAATACGAACACGTATTATTTTATTTATTTATTTTACCTGCTAATAAGCCGGTATTTAAAGATTTTAAAAGCTAATATTAAAATAAGAACTAATATAATAAATAAAAAACAACGTAATAATAGTTATATTATGTTACTATTATTAATAACGTTATATTAAAAACATTTTCCTTAGTGTTTATATTTGTTTTTTTAATTAATAAAATTTTAACTATATTAATATTTTTTTTTTTTAATATTAACAACAGATTATAGTTTTTAATAAATTTAATAAAAATAGCAGATTTTATAATAGTTTAATAAGAATTTATTATTTTAGTTTATTTTATATTAATTAGTTAAATATTATTATTTATAATTAAGATTATTACTATATATTATTAGTTTTAGTATAAATAAAAGGCCGAGAAGTAATATAGTTTTTTAATTAATATATATAATTATTAAATAATATTAAAAATAAAATAATTAATATAAAAATAAAATTAAATAATTAAAAATAAATGTTTTATATTTAAATAGTTTTATAAATATATAATAATTTATTATATAATTTATTATTTATATTATATTTGTTTTAAATAAAATACGCGTAGTTTTACCTGCTTGTTTTTTTTATATAATATAAATAGCTAGGTGGTTAAATAGTTTGCGTTTTAATTAGTTTTATTTTTATTTTTAACTATAAAAAAATGTTCGCTTGTCCGTAATACGTTTAAATGTTAAAAATACCTTATTAATCCGTTAGTTTAAATAATTATTTATTTAATTATTATAACTAATTATTTATAAGTAGGTAAATAAAGGTTAGCATTATAGCTAGAATATTTGTTCTAGTTTTTATAATAATACTTAATAATTATTACTTATTTTTTAATAATTACTACTTTATTTTATATAATTAAAAAAGTTAACTTATATTAATATTTAATTATATATTATAATAAAATTAATATAATTTTTTATCCGTTAGTTATAAAATATATAAAAATATAAAATAAATATTATAAAACTAAATAAATATATATAAAATAAAAATAACGTAAAAACGTAATAATGTAATAAAGATTTAATGTTAAGTTATTTATTATTTTTTTTAGTTTAAGTTTTTAATTTAACGTATAACATGGATTAATTATATTAATATAAAAAGGATTAAATTTACTTTAAAAAATTATATTAATTATAATCCGAGGCTAAAGTTTTAGCCAGGGCGTATTTAAAAAATAAACTAATTAAACTTAACTTAAGAGATTAATCCTACGTAGCTTATACTTAAAAATAAGTTAAATATATAATTTATAATTATAATATAATTATTTAAAAAATGTTATTATAATATAATATATAGTAAGTAATAATAATAATGTTATTAATATAAATAAATATATTATTTTTATTAATTTAAGGTTAAAACATATGATTTAATATTAATTATAAAATATAATAAATAATCCTTTTTTATATTTAAAACTTAATATAATAAAAATAAAAAACTAACCTGCGGCTTTTAATAATATAATTAAACTAACGGGTTCTGCTTAATATTAAGCTATATATAAGAATTAATAGCTAGTATTTATAGTAAAGTTGTTTATTATATAAATTAATTAAGGGTTTTTTTTATATAGGATTAATAATTAAGCTTTTGTGGGCTTTTAATAAGTTGCTGTTAAAAAGCTACAAGCTTTATTAAGTTAGTTTTAAAGATTATATTATTAGATTTAATAATATTTAAAAAGCTTATTATTTATATTTTTAATTATTTATTTGTTTTAGCTTATTATATATATAATAATTTTATTTATAAAAAGTTTTATATATATACGTAAGCTATTTAGCTTAATTAATATAATAAGCTTTTTAGCTTATATAATTATTTAAATAATCTTTTTAATAATATTTTAAAAACTTGCTTTATTTTATTAAATTAAATATTTTTAAGATTAAAAGTAAACGTTTAATTATTTTATATATAATAATAATAAAAATTAAAATAAAAATAATTTTAGTAATAATATTAATATTAAGTAAGATTATAATAATAAAAAAAATAATCTAGCTTTTAAAAGAAATAAAAAGTAAATATTTTTAATTAAACAGCGGTTTAATTTTAAATATTTTATATATTATGTTTATTTTTTGCTTTTTTTTATTATTTAAAGTATTTTTACTTGTTTAAATTAGTTATAGCTACTAGGGTTGCTTGCTGTTTTATTTTTATAGTTAATATTTTTTAATTAATATAATATTTATTTTATATTACTCCGGGTTAATTATTTTAAATATTATAACTTTATTTAAAATAATATATTATAATGTTTTTAGCTTTAATTAAAATTTAATTACTTATTTTATTTTAATATTATTATTTATATATTAAGTATACTAAGTTAATATATAATAAATTGTTTTAAGTGCTTTATTATAATAATATAAATAATGTGATTTTAAATACTTTTTTATTTATTAAATATATATTTAGCCTAGTTTTTCTTATTTATAATTATAATTAAAAAGCTAGTTATTTAATATAAATCTTTTGTTTTATTTATATTTATTATTTATTTAAATAATTAATAATTTTATTTTATATATTTATTATTATTATTATATATATATAAGCAATATTAAAAAAATTATTAAAACTTTTTCGTTTTAATTTATTATATGTTTATAGCTAGAATATTTTATAATTTGTTTAATAATAGTTAGATTTTATTTTTATTATTATTAAAACATATTTTAATAATATTTTTAATTTTTTTAATTATTTAGTTAAATTTTTTGTTTTAATAGCTCCGCGTTTAATAAAACGTAGCCCCTGCTTTTACTTATAATAGCCCCGTTTATAATATATAGTTCTTAAAGTATAATAAAACTAGTATATATATTTATTAAATTATTTAATAAAGTAGATATAATTAATACTTATAAGTAAGAATTTTTAAATAATATTACAAAGCGGTAAAAGCTAGGTAGAAAAAAAGCAAGTTTTATAAAATTATTAAATGTTTTATTAAAACGAACTAAAATACTAGCTTATAATAAGTCCTAGGAATAAAAAACAAGTAAGCAAACCTTATTTTTATATAAAAACAACTTTAAAGCTAAAAATATAACATTTTAAGTTATTTTAAGTTACGTTTTTTTTAATTTAGATTTTATAAAAAAACAACTTGTTATTTTAATTTTTATAATATTATTTTAATAAAATTAATATATATATAATTCCTGCTGCTTTAAAATTAAAATAAGTAAAGTTAATATAAAATATTAACTATTTAAAAAATAAGTATAACTTTATTTTAAACTATATTAATAAAGGACAAGACTTTAAAGTATATATTTAAAAAACGTTTTTTATTTTAATAATAAACTTAATAAGTTTATTTTCTTAGCTTTTTATAATAGTAGCTAATTTTACTAGGTTTTTTTTTATAAAAGATAATATAATATTAACGTTAACATTAACGTTAATATTATATATTAAACTATTTTAAAAGGTAATTTTTAATATTTTATTAAACGTCCGGATATAAAAACGTATTATAGCTATAAAATAAAAAAAATAGTAGAGATTTTATTAATAATAGCTTGTATATAAAACCAGAAGCTAAGTATATAAAGAGGTGCTGCAGTATTTAAGCTGCTGCGTATTATTTATTATTATTTTATTTTATAATAATTTTTTAATAAAAATTAAAAATATAAAAAAGATTTTATAAGTTGTTTAAGCATTTTTTTTTTTTTTTATTTATAGCTAGCCGAGCTAATTATTAAAAATAATTAAATAAATAAATAATTAAGCGCAGCTTTTTTATATTATAGTATATTTATTTATATAAAAACCTAAAGGGGGCAAAAAATTATAAAATTCTCTTGCTTTTTTTTTTTTTGCTTTTTAAATAATTATTATAACTTTTACAATTATTAACCTATTTATTATAAATTTTTATATAAAACTTTTACTATTAATTTAAAAAACATAGCTATAATAAATAACCCTTAGTAATATTAATTAAATAACATATATAAACTTATAAATTAAAAAAAGCTTTACGTAAAATAAGCTAATAAATAAATACTTAGTAATAATTAAAATTATAAGTTAAAAAATAATAATTTATTTTAAAAACAAAAAAAAGTATATAAAAACGATTTTTTTAAAAAATTAAACTACTTATACTAAAGGAAGTTTTAATAAATGTTAAACTTTATATTTATATTAATAATATATTAAGCAGTTTATAAAACTATGTTATTTAAAAAAGTATACTAAAATAATAAATAAAAAAAAATAAATTATTATATTAAAATAACAAAGTAAAAAAGAAAAAGTTATTAAGTTATATAAAATTAAAAGTTTTAAAAGCTGTTTATAAATTAATAAAAGTAGTTATATATATATTTACGTATTTATATTTATAAATATTAAGTAGTAAGCGCATATAATTAATAAGCGTTAAAACTAGCTCCATATTTTTTTTTATATATATAATTATTAATTAAATTTAATTACTTAAATAAATAAGCATATATATTATAGTATAAAATTTAATAAAGAACATAAACTAGTACGTTTTTTAAAAAAGATTACTAGTAATATATTAAAATAATATAAAAATAAAATTATAATTATAAAAAAAAAAAGTTCTAAATATAACTATTTATATTAAAAATTATTTTAATTAACTAAATTAATTAATAACTAACATTTTAAATAATAAAAATTTATTTAAATTTAATAATATATATATATATTAATATATATATAAATAATTAAATATTTAAAAAAGCTTGTAATTATTATTTTAATAATTCTTTATATAATATATAATATAGAAAAACTAGTTATATAACCTGGTTTTGGCTAGTAAGGTAAGGTTAACAAATAATATATATTATGTTTTTATTATTAAAGGTTAAAAATATGTTATTTTTTTTAAAAACGCCTAAAAAAATAATTTATAATACTTTTTTTATAATTAATATATAAAAATAAACCATTAATATATTAAAAGCGGTTTTATTAAAATTAAACAACTATAAATAAAATTTAAAAAATATAAATCCTAAGCTAATAAAATCTAATAATATTAACATAATTAAGCATAATTATATAAATTTATAAATATATAACTAATAATATTAAAATAAACAACAATTAAATTTAATAAAAAGCTAAATAATAAAATTTTTAAATTAAAATCTATAATTAAGTTTATAATATAAAAATATTTATAAATAACCTTTTTTTTTTACTTTTTAATTTTTTATATAAAATTTAACCCTTTAATTATAATATATATAAACATTACTTTAATAAACAAGTTTCTTTTAACAAGCGGGCAGCTATAAGCGGGCAATTATTAATATTTAAATATAGCTATTTATTTAAATATTATGTTTAATACTTGCTTAATTTAATCCTATAAAATACGCTAGTATAATAAATAAGCTTTTATTTTTAAAAATATTATAATAATATTATAATAATACGTTAAGCTTATAAGTAAGCTAAAGCCGCGTTAAGCTTTTAATATTAATTATAAAAGTATTTTTTAAAAATACTAGCCTAAAGTGTTATAACCTTTAAATATTAAAAATAATATAAGGGTAAGTTTTAAATACTTATTATTATATAAAAAGCTTTAATAATTATATTTATAAGCTAAAAATCTATATATAAAATGCTTTTTTTATTTTATTATTTTAAAAAGGTTATATATAACTATAAATATTACAAAGCTTTATAAAAGTTTAATACAAGGGTAGATTTAAGTTTAATAATATTTATTACTTTTTTAATAATGTTTATAACACCTAATAATTTTTTAAAATTAATAATAAATATTAAAAAGGTATTAATAATTCTTTAATTATTTATAAATTAAAAGCTATTTAAAATAATTTTAATAAAAATAAAAATTAATTTTAATTATAAATTTAATACATAAATTATTATTTTTTAAAAATAAAGTTTTTATTAAAGCTTTTAAAAAAAAACTCTTTTTAACAGATTAATTATTATATATAACAAGCTAAAGTAAAAATAAAATAGTTTTAAAGTTATATTTTTATAATTAAAGGATAATTTTTAAAATTTAACGCTACTTTATTATTTATAGCTTTTTTAATATAAAGGTGTTTATTTTTAAAGCTTTAGTTATTTAGCGCTTATAGTATTAAAAAAAAGTTAAAAGAATGTCTTATATAAATACTATTATAAATATTATATGTAAAATAATTAGCAAGAATAATAAACTAATTAAGAGTTAATAGGAAAAAATAAAATTAAAATAATATTATATATAATAAATTAAATATAATTTTAATTTTATATTATTTTAAATAGCCTAGAATTTTATATTATTTTAAATAGCTTAATAATAAGGGCATAGCAGCGTAATAGCTTAATGTTTATTTTTTTATATAAATTAATAGATTTTTTTATATTTTTTTTTATTTCTTAAAGCTGTTAATTAAACATACACTTTTAATTTTTTTTTAGATTTAATAAATATATTATTAATTTTAATAATTATACTTAAAGATTGTTTTTTATTTAAGTTAAATTTGCAAGCTTTTTATAAAATTAACTAGTTAGCGATATTATTGCTTGCTTGAATAACTTTTAAGCAGAGTTATTTAGCCGTGTATTATATTTAATGTTTATTTAGTTTAATTTTATAAGGTGCGATAAATAAACTTTTATTTTTAAAACTACCGCAGTATTATATTAAGCTTATAAAAATAATAGCGAAATTAATAGCAGGGCTGGATTTAAAATTTAAGCAGGGTTATTATTAATTAATAATTAAACTTATAAACTTTTTATATAGTTAATTATTAATAAATACCTATAGAATTAAACTTATAATTTAAATTGTTTTTTATCCGTGGATTTATTATTAGCTGGACCCTTTAATTTAAAAAACATTAAAAAAATAATAACTTATATATTTAATATAACATCCTGCTTTTAGCTGTTTTATGTATATTTTTAAGTTAATAAGTTGTTTTAATAATCCAGCATTATTTTTTTGTTTAATTCCTTTTTTTTTTTATTTAATTCCTTTTTTTTTTTATTTAATTCCCTTTTTTTCTTGTTTAATTTTTTTTTTTTCTTGTTTAATTCTTTTTTTTTATATAATATTTATGATTTTTTTTTATTAATATAAAAATAATTTAAAAGATTTTACTTTTTAAACTATATTAAAATATAACCTAGGTTTATAAAACATATATTTAATAAATATATTAATAATATAATATTTTTATTATAATAATATTAATTAAATAAATAAATAAAATAATATAAAATATATATACTTATTATTAAATAAAAAAACTTTAATTAAAAGTATATAACTTTTTACTTATTAAGGTTTAGTTAATAATATTATAATATTAATTTATAAGTTAATATTTAAGTTATAGTTTAAAGTTTAAATAATTTAACTACTTATATTTGTTAAATATTACGAAACAGACCTAAATTATTTAAACAAATAAATATGAAGTTATTTATATATATATAAACTTAAGTTTGTTATAAAAAATAAAAAGAAAACAAACTTATATACCTTTTTAATGTTTAAAAAGATTATTATAAGATTTAAATACTATTTTAAGCTTTAAATATTAACCCTTATAATATTTGCTTGCTTTTACTTTTAAGTAAGGAAAATAATGCAGTAAAAATATAATATTTTTTTTATAATAATATTAATTAAGTAAATAAATAAAATAATATAAAATATAAATACTTATTTATTATTAAAAAAAAAACTTAAAGATTTTTTATTTATAAATAATATTGTTTAAATATATAAGTTTTATATTAAAAAATTAACAAAAGTTTATAAAAATAAAAAAATAATTATATTATATTATACCTGCTAAAATAAAAAAAAAGCATATACTAGCTATTATTATTATTATTTTTAAGTTTAAGTTTTAAAATGCGGGCATGGTTATAAATAATATACTAAGCTAAAGCTTTAGCTTTAGTTATAAAGATTATTTTTTTAAAAAAAACCTTTAATACTTATAAAGCTAAATCTTAATATATTTTTTTAAATTTTAAAGTTTATTAAGATAATATAATTAAAAAAATAGTATTAATTTCTTAATTTTTAAAACGGCAGAATATTTAAACATGATTTTACATGTTTATAAACAAGCTTTAAATAATAGGCTTAATTTGGTTATAAAATTTAGGATTATTTTAATACTTTAATAAAAGGTTTAAAATATTATATTAATTAAAAAGATTATTATTAATATATAAAAATAAATAAAATTTATATTTTATAGATATAAAATCTTGTTTTAGATTAGGTTAAATATTTAAATATATAAAGTAATTATTAAAAAGGTAGCATATTAATATAAAATTACTAAAAAGGACGTGTAAATAAGTGTTTACAAGGTTAAATCTTAATAAACCTTTTTAAATTTTAAGGTTTATTAGGATGGTATAGCTAAAACATAATATTATTTTTTTAACTTTAAGGCGGCATATTATAAGTCCTTGTCTACTGATAATATTATTAAAATATATGGGTTTTATATTTTAAAATTAATAAAAATATATAAAACTAAAAATAAAAAATGCTTATTATAATATTACGCTTAAATAACTCCTAAGCAGGGTAAATAATATGTTATTAAAAAAAATATTAATTTATAATTTTTATTACTTTAATTATATTACCTTTTAAAACGTTTTTTATATTAATAAAAGCGTGACTTTATATAGCCAGCCTTGTTAAATATATTTATTTTATATACACTTTTATATTTAATTCGTTTTTAAGCTAAGTTTTTATTAATTTATAATATATATTAATTTTTTTTAATTTAAAGTTTTGCTTTTTTTTTAAACTAAACTCTTTTTGTAATATACCCTTGCATAGTAGAAAAAAAATTATGCTTACGTTATTATTATCCGTACATTAAATAAGTTGTAAAAAAGCTTTTAATTCAGCTAATAATAAAAAACTTAACTATTTATAATAAACTATTAAAAAAATTTTGGATATTTAATATTATATTAATAAATCTTTATACGTAGCTTAGTTTATTATTAATCTAGTTAAAAAAATTAGCAAGTTTAAGCAACTTAAGAAACTTAAGCAACTTAAGCAACCTAAGCAACCTAAGCAACTTAAACAACTTAAACAACTTAAACAACCTAAAAAACTTAAGAAATAATTTAACGGATAAAATATATAATAACGTTAATAAAATCTTTAAATATAAATAAAAAAAAAGGATCGCTTAAAATAATTAATAGATTATAATAGCTTGTTTTAAAAAAAAGGCCTAAAAATTAATCAAAATTAATAGTTCGGGCTAAAATATAAAAATATTAAAAATAAAAATAACGAGCTTATTTTATAGCTAAATATTTAGTAATAATAACTAGATATTAAAAACTATTTTTTATAAAACATAGAAAATAACTAGCTACCCATGCTTTAAAAGCTTTATTTATATATATGTTATAATAAAATTAATAAGTTTATATAACATATAATTAAAAAAGCTTTATTTTAATTATATTAAACTTTATTAAATTATTATTATTACCGCGCTTTTATTATAATTTTATAGTTATAGCTTTTTTATTAAAAAGTTTTTTATAATTCGTAATATTAACTATTATTATATTAATATTATATTAATCCTAGCTTTATAACTATAAGTTATTTAGATTAACCTTATATTATACTATATTAATAACTTTATAAAAAAAAAGCTAGCTTTTGCTTAAAAAAATAATTAATTATTTTATAAAATAAAAAAATTTAACGCTTTATTTATAAAATAAATCCTTTAACAAGCATATATTTATATAAAATTAAAACAAATTCTTGTTTTTTATAAAAAAATTACGATCTTATTATTAATTTATAATACTTATAACTATAAAGTTATTTTAATTTAATTTTAGCTTAAATAAAATATTTTTAACTTATAATAAGCATAAAAGAAATATAATATTAAAAACAGCTTATTTTTATTAAATTAAAACTTAAGCCTAGAGTAAAAACCTAAAAATTATTAAACTTTTTTTTAATTATTTTAATTAATAGTTTATACTTATCGCGTTAAATAGAAAAAATAAATCTTAAATTTTATATTATTATTTAAATTTGTTTAATATTTAGAGAATAATATTCCTTTTATAAAATAAGTTTTTTAAATTTTTTAAAAATAAAAAGTCTACTTAAGAAATAATTAATCTTAAACTTAATATAATATAATTCTTTTTATATATAAATATTAATATATATATTATTATAAATAATAATTAAATGTTTAAAAAGAATAATTATGCTATAACTTTAAGTTTTAAGTTCTTATATTATAATTTTACTACGTTAACCGTATTAAGTCTTTATGTTTTAATATAATTACTGCTTTATAAATTTTTAAGTTTCGCCGGCAAATTTTATTAAAAAATACATAACTAAGTTATATTAATCAAGCTAACTAATATAAAAAGATTAATTAAATTAACATTACTACGTTATTTAAATTTATTAAATAATATTATATCCTTATAAGCTTAAGCTTAATGTTTAATTAACTTAAGTTTTAAAAATATTTAAATGTTTAATTAACTTATTTTTTATTAAAACCGTTATAATAATAAATTAATTATATTAATACTTTATTTACTTTTAAATAATTAAATTTAAATCGCGGTGCTAGATTTATAAACTAATATTTAAATAATATATAATAAAAACAATAAATATATAAATATATAATATTATATAAGCTTAAAAAAATTATATACTTAAGTTATATTAGCAGCATATAACTAAATTAAAAAATTTAACAAGACTAGCAAAAAGCTTAAACTTGCTGCTTATTTAATTAACATAATTAAAATAAATAAAGCTATTAATATTAATCACTTTATTATTTTTAATAAGTTTTTAAATAAAGCTTAATAACTTATAAGTATTAATATAATTATTAAATAAGTAATTAAATTAAAAAATTTAACAAAACTAGCAAAAAGCCTAAACTTGCTGTTTATTTAACTAGCATAATTAAAATAAATAAAACTATTAATATTAATTACTTTATTATTTTTAGCAGGTTTTTAAACAAAGCTTAATAATTTATAAATATTAATATAATTATTAAACAAGCTAATATATAATTATTTTATAAATAAATTAAGCTTTATAATAAATTAATAAAAAATTGTCTAATTTTTTAAAGCTTTTAAAACTATATATAAATCTAATATATTTAATAATTAATACTTTAAGTTTTATTATAATATATATAAATATAACATTATATGTCCTAGCTTTTAAACTATAAAAAATAGCTTATTTACTTTATAAAAACTAATAACTATTATATATATAGCTTTTTTAGAAAAAAATTAAAAAGTTATTAAAATTTATTATATTAAACGTTAAAAAATATTTAGTTTATTTATTAAATTTTAAATTTTTATAGTTTATATAAAATTAACCAAAATAAATAACTTAAGCTAGCAACATAAACAGCGTAGCCTTTAGTTATCTACTTAAAACATAATGTTCTAGGTATTTAAAGTACGCTGCTTTAACTTAACAAAAAAAATTAGCATAAAAGTTATAATAATCTTGCTAAAAATTCTTAAAATATATTAAATAAATATTTAGCATTATAAATAATATTATATAAAAAGCTATAAATTTATTATATATAGTAATTTAAACTTAATGTTAAAGTTTTTATTACTTTCGTTAATAATATTATAAAAATACATACTTAAAAAAATAAACATTTTAATAAACGCTTTATTAATCTTTAACTTCTTAAAAATATAAAACTTAATACTTTTAAAATTAAAAGAAAATATATGCTTAAGCTACGTTAATAAAATATTACTAAATCTTATAATTAATAGCTAAAGCTTTAAATTTAATAAACGTTATAATAATAAAAACAAACTTAAAAATATAACTTAATATACTTTATACTAGTTATTTAATAATAATATAAAATTAAATAAAATTAAAAATAAAAATTAATAATAATAATAACTTATATTATTAATATTAAATATAATTAAAGTAATAATTATTTTTTTTAATAAAAATATTATAATATTATAATATTAATAAAAATAAAATTAAAACATAGTTTAAACTTGCTTAATAAAATTAATATAAAAGTTAATACTATAATAACAATAAAAACAAACTTAAAAATACAGCTTAATATACTTTATACTAATTATTTAATAATAATATAAAATTAAATAAAGTTAAAAATAAAAATTAATAATAATAATAACTTATATTATTAATATTAAATATAATTAAAATAATAATTATTTTTTTTAATAAAAATATTATAATATTATAATATTAATAAAAGTAAAACTTTTAATAAAAATATTATAATATTATAATATTAATAAAAATATATAATAAAAATAAAACTAAAACATAGTTTAAATTTATTTAATAAAATTAATATAAAAGTTAATATTATAATAATAATAAAAATAAATTAAAAAATATAACTTAATATAAAATTATTATTATTTTTTTAAATATTAATAAAAATAGTTTGTTAATATTAACGTTTTTAAAACTTTAAACATAATTGCTTGCTTCTTTTTCTGCCAAGTTCCCTGCTTAGCCCTTTTATGCCTTTTACGCTTTAAAAATCTATTTTTTTACTTTTTAAAATAATAATAAAAACGTTTATAATAACTAATAATATAAAAGATTAAAAGTTTAAAAATTAATTTTATAAATAAAGCGTTATTTTTTTAAAACTAGGCCCGAGGTATATTTATTTAATTATTAAAACTTTTTTAACATTTTAATAACTTTTATAAAATTATTAATATTTTAACCTAACTTTTTAAAATACTATTTAATAAACATATTTTTAATAATAATTATATTTAGCTAATTTTTATTAAAATTTAACACTATTTTAATATTAAAAACCTTAAATAAGCTTTTATTTCTAAAAAACAAGTTATAGCTTATAGTTTATTAATAAATTATATTAATAAAGCATTAATATATAGCTTAGTAATAATTATTAAAAAAACCTCGCACGTATTTTTATTATGCCTGCTGTTATTATTATTATATTTTTTAATATTAAAGCTTTATAAGTAAAATATTTTAAAAAAGATAAAGTTTTTAAGTTTTAAAACTAATATATAATTAAGCAGGTCTTGCTTTATATTTAATAATATATTGTTTTTTGTTTTTTTTTTAGAATATTTTTTATTAGTAATATATTTATATTAACATGCCTTACTTTTTATTACTTGCTTTATATTAAAACTCCGTTTAAAATATATATAATAGCAGGCCTTGTTTATTAAATATAAGGTAATAAATCTTTTTATATTTTAATAAATGTTTTAAATAAAGAAAAAAAAGTATTATAAACATTATAAAATTATGTTTATTAATAAATAATAAAAGATTTATTTATTTTAAAGTTATATTAAAATATATAGATTAATTATAATTTAAAAAGTATAAAAAATATTAGTTTATTATTATTTTAATAATATAAATTTTTACTGCTTTAAATAAAATAATAAGTAAAAAGTTATAATAATATAATTTGTTTTATAATTATATATGAAACTTATTTTTATTATTTTACTTTTTTTTATTAAATTTTATAAAAACGTTAATTATATAAAAAATATATAACTTATTATAAAAAAAATATATATTTTATTATATAAAAAATATATATTTTATTATATAAAAAATATATAACTTATTATAAAAAAGGTATATAAATATAAATTAAAAGTTTTAAATAAAATATTAAATAAAAAGCTATAATAATATAATTTATTTTATAATTATATTTAAAACTTACTTTTATTATTTTATTAAATTTTATTAAATTTTATAAAAGTATTAATTATATAAAAAATATATAATTATAAGTTAAAAAATATAATAAAAAAAATAAAATAAAAAAAAAATAGCTAAAAAAAAATAATAAAAAAAAAGTAATAAAAAAAAAGTAGTAAAAAAAAAGTAATAAAAAAAAAATAGCTAAAAAAAGTTAATAAAAATAAAGGCTACTTATTTATATATAAAAGTAAAAATAAATAAGTTATTAAAACAAAAAAGCTTGTATATAATTATTTTTTTAAATTAAAAAAGTTATTGTTTTTAAATATAAAAAAAACGCGTACGCGTATTTAAGTTAAGCTTACTTAAATACTTATTTATTTATATTAATATTCCTAAGCATATATAAATAGTTAATTATATAAATACCTAAATAAATTATTATATTTAATATATAAATAAAAATAAAGCTCCGTGGTAATATAAGATATATTATATAAAAATTAAAACTAAAAAAAAAAAAAAAAAAAAAAAGCTATTTTATAAAGTTATATAAACTTAAGTGCGTGTAAATAATATAATAAATATAAGCGGTATAATAACCTGTTAATATTTTTAATAATATATAAATTATTTTATTATTATTTAAATTTAATATTTATAAAAATATATAAAAAATTATAAGTTTTTATTTATATAAATATATATAAAAGTTAATTATATAAGTATTTATAACTTTATATTAAAATAAAAAAACTATAAATAATTTATATATTTATTAAAAAAATAAATAGTTAAACTAATATTATATAATTTAAATAAGCAGATTTTATTTAGTTTAATAAGCATAATTAATCTTGTATTAAAAAAAAAAAAAAAAATAAAAAATTTTATAAAAAGTTAAGCAGCGTTATTAAAAAAGTAAAACAAGTAGCTAAATTAATATGAATTATTATTATAAATAATAAATAAAAATAAAGTCTGCTTATATTATTTTAATTTATAATAATAACTTTAAATATTAATAAAGTTAATATAAGTTAATTATATAAAATATAAAAAATAATTATATAAAATATTATAACTTATAATATTATATTTTAAATTAAAAAAGCGTAAAATTTTAAAAAAATAAACAGGAAGTAAATTAAATAATTAAAATTAATAAAAAAATAATAATTAAAAATTAAAACTATATAAAAATATAAAATAAAGTTATTATAATATTAATACGTATATATATAATAATATTAAAAAAAAAATAAAAAAAAATCTAACGTTTAATTATTTAAGCTTATATAATTTTAATTTAATACTTTGTTTTTTAAATAATAGCTTGCCCGCGTAACCTAAGCTGCTTGTTAGCTTTGTTATATATATTTTTATATATAGCTAAACTTACTCCGGCTATAAGCTATAACGTAATACTACTAGCCCTTATAGATAAATTTAAGCTTTACTTGCTTATAATATTATATATATTTTTTTATATTTTAATAATAATTATTATTATTGTATACGTGTTTATATATATATATATATATATATATATTTGTTTATTTTTTATAAATATACTAGCGTGTTATTTAATAAATATATTTATATTTATAGTTATATTTAATATTTTTTAAAATTTAAACTTATATAAATAATTAAAAAAACTTTAATTAAGTCTTTGTTATAATAGCTTTAAACGTACTTAGTAGAATAACTATATAAATCTATTTATTTTCTGGTTATTTTTTAATTTAACGCTTAGGTTAGTTTTTATTAAGTTTTATTTATATTAAATTATTAAATAATATTGTTTTTGTTTTAAAAACGTTATTGTTTTTTATATTTTAAATAGTTTTTATTTTTAGTTTTTTTATTTTATTAAATATTTAAATAAAGCAAGCTAGCTATATTTATATTTATGTTATTTATAAACGTTTTAACCTTTTTAACCTTGTATTTTTTTTTGCTGCTGTAGCAGCTGCTTTTTGTTTTTTAATATTATTATTATTACTGTTATTATTATTGTTTATATAATTAATAAACCTTTTTATTTTTAATTATAATGCTTTTTAATATTAAATATAATATTATTATCTTTATTACTACTTTTTTTAATAGCGTACCTTATTTTATATGCTTATTTTATATTATATTATAATAGTCCTGCCTTATATACTACCTGGTTTCTTTTTTTATTTATAATATTATTTAAAATAACTTGCTAGTATTACAGCTTTTTTATAAAGTTTTATGTATTAACCTTTTATTATAACAGGAAAAAATAATATAGCTTTTATTTTTAAGATTACTTTAGTTTTAAAATTATTTTAGCTTTATTAATTTTATTTTTTATATTTAATAAAAAAAACATAATAAAAAAAAACAAGTACGTTTAACTTTGCTTATATTATTAATTTATTATATTATAAGATATTATATATATAAAAATAAAATATAACGTTTTAATTTTTAAAAGTTAAGGCAGGTTTTATTATATATAGTCCAGCCGTTTAAATTATATAACAGTATACTTACGTTAAAGGTTACGGCGCCTTATTAATAAAAATACGTTATTAGTATAAGTATTGTTATTTTTAAAAAATATATAAAAAAAAAACTATAATAAATAATAAATTTATATAATATATAATTTAAATAAATTAAGTAAATTAAAAAAAATAATTTTAATTAATTAATAAAAAATTATTAATTAATTAAATTATTTAATTTGTTTTTATTTTTAATATATATTATAAAAGCTAATGTTAAAAAGCTAGTAACCTAGTATATTAATTATAATTAATTTATAAAAAAAATAGTAGTAATAAAAAAAAAATATATATAAGTAAAAATAAATAAAGTTATTTTTTATATTATTATATTATATAGCTTAAGTATAATATTAAAAAAATAAAAAAATAAAAATTAAAACATAGTTTTTAATATAAATATTATAAAATAATATATTATTATATTATAGCTTTTAATGTTGTTAAAATATTTAGCTTATTAGTTAAAACAAGGCTTAAAGCTTATTTATTTTATTAAGTTTTTATAAATAGTTTAAATATGTTTAAAAAACGAGCTATTATTTAGTATGGACTACACCTTTGCCTAGCTTTTATTAAGTAAATATTAAAAGTTTTAGTTGTTTTAAAAGCTTTAAAAATGTATTTAATGCTTGTTATAACGTAGTTTTTATAGGATTAGCTTTATTTTTAGTTTTATATAAAGGTTTAAATTTATAATATTATATATAAGTAATATTAAAATGTGTAAGGGTTTATATTTTAGGTTATTTTTTATTTTTTTTACTACTTTGGGTAATATTTTGTTTTATTTTTAGCGTTTATATAATAAAGCTTACTTGTTAAGTTTTTAATGTTTTAAATAGTTATAGTTTTAAATAATAATAGTTTTAAGATATTTTAATTTTAATATTAATTATTAGCTTCGCGTAGTTTTAATATAATTTATGGTTTAAATTTTAATAGTAAATTATTATTATAAATAAAGGCTAGACTTTAATAAATCTAGTTAAGCGGCCGGGTAAAAGGATAAGATCTGGTTAATTAGGGTAGTTATTTATTTTAACGTGTTAAAATAACAAGTTAATTAACCGTTATAAAATAATAAAAGATTATATAAAAACGGGTAATATACGTGTTTTATTTATATAAAATTAGTTAATTAATAAATTAATTAGTTTTTTAATTAAACTTTATTAATATAAAGTTTAATATAAAAAACTAAAGTTAATTTAATAATAATTAAAAAGCTGATTAATTAACTTTTTTTTATAATTTTAGTTATTATGTTTTAATATTTATATCTTATTTAAAAAAAAAAAAAAAAAAAAAAAAAAACAAAAAGCTTATTTAATTTTAAATAAAAAGTTATAAAAATAAAATATACATTTTTTAATTTTTATTTATAATAATAAACATAAATATTATATTAATTATTGTTTAAATAATTTCCTTTTTTAAAAGTTTTATAAAATATAATCTTATTTATTTTATTTAAGCCTAGCTATTATATATAAAACAAGACTAATTACCTTAAAGCTGGCCTTATTTTAAAAATTAATAAATTATAATATTAATAACTAATATATAAAGGGTATAAATAATTAACGCAGGCATTAATGCAGCGTTATTTTATATTAGTTTATATAATTGCTTGTTATTTTATTTTAAATTAAATTAAAAAAAAGTAAAATTTTTAAATAAAAAATATAGCTTGTAAACAGGGCCGCTAAAAGAGCAAGCTATAAAACTAAATAATAATATATATATTTTATATAATAAAAATTAAAATAAAGTATAAGTAGCTTAATTAATAAAAAAGGGCCAGCTATAACATAAACAAAATAAAAAGCACGCATATTATTTATTAACTTGCTTTATAAGCCAGGCCTAGATTATAATTATTTAAGCAATAATATAAAAATACTTTTTAAGATAAATTTTTAAGTTATAAAAAAAAGCTTATATAATTAATAATAGTTTTATAATTTAATAATATATAATTTATAATTTTTACACAGCTTTATTATATTAAAAAATATTTATAATTTATATTAGCTTAAAAATATACTTTAGTTAAAAGGATTTATTAGCATGGATATAAGCTTTTTTTATAATATAAAAAAATATATTACATAATTTTAATTAAATTTTAAGCATATTATATAACTTGCTTATTTATAATATAAAAATAACTTATTATTTTTAAAATTTAATAAAATACGTAATAAAAGCTTATCAAGCTTTTATTAGGGCTAAAATATTACACGGTTAATATATTTATTAGCTAAATATTAAAAAGCTATATATTTTATAAAATTTTCTTTTTACACCTTATAAACATTAAATTATTGTTATAACTTTAAGTTATTAACTAATAAGGATATATATTAATTATTATATTAAAAGCTATTTATTAATAAATAATAAGCTATAATTAAAGCTTTTTTTTAATATAAGTAAGGATGTTATAATAAAATTTATTTTTAAAAATTAATATTTTTTTATTTTTTTATTTTATTAGCTAAGGATGTTTTATTAATTAGTTTAACATAAAGGACATAAAATAAACTTTAGCTTATAAAATAAGTATGCTGTTATTTATGTTACTTAGTAGGTTTTTAAATTAAGAATTAAAAAAACTTAAAAGTTTATTTTTAAATAATAGCTTAAAATAATAAGTAGTTTTAATTTTTTATTTAAATTAGCTAAAAATTATAAGCATTAGTTTAATTTAAATACTTAATATTTAAAAATTTAAAAAGTTTTACTAAACATACCTACGTTTTAAAATATTTGCTTAAAAAACTAAATTTTTAACGTTTTATAATAAAAAGCATTTAAAGGTAAAGGTAAAAGCTTGTTAATTAATCTTTAATTAAATCTTTTTATTAAAGTTTTTTAATTATAAAGTTTTAAAAAAAAATTAACGGTTAAGCTAAAACATTTAAATTTATAATTTATAATAAATTTAAATAAGTTTTTTTAAAGCTAGCAATTAAATATTAAAATTAATCCTAATTAAAACATAAAGCAAAGATTTAATACGGTCTATGTAGCAAAATTATAATATAAAAATTTAAAACCTAAAGCTATAATATTATTACTTCTTTAAAACCTTAAATTTTATATATAATAGCTAAATAATAATATATTAAAGTAATATAAACGGGCTTTTTTATATAAATTATAATCTCAGGGTTAAATTTTTTATAAAAAGTTAAAAAATAAAAAATATTTATAATTAATTTTATTTAAACTTAGTTATAGATTTTAAATTTCTAAATTTTATTATTTTATTATTTATTAAATATAATTACTGATTTTTTTTATTAATTATTTAAATATTTATTAATTTATATAATTATATAACGTTTTATTAATTTTGTTAAATTTTATAAATATTTTTTAATATTTTAAAAAATTATTATTAAAATAAAAAGCTTTATTAATAAAACATTATTTAAATATATTATAAATTAAAATGTTAAAACATTTTAATTTAATATATATTTAAGATATAAAGTATTTTTAACCTTTTTAAAACGCCTAGTTTATAAGCTTATTAATAAAAAGTAAATCTATATATATAAAAAGGTATTACTTAAAAAGGTTAAACTTTTAAAAACTTGGCCGCCGTTTTTTATAGTCTAGCCCTTGCCTTAGCCGGTTTTTTTATAATATAAGTTTTTAACTATATTAACTATAATTATGTTAGCTGTACTAGTTATAATAATAAAGCTTTATATTTAAATTTAATTATAATAGCTGCTAGCGCCCGTGTTTATTATTATAACATGTAAACTATATAATTAATTTTAATATAAATATATTATAATTAATATTTATATTAAAGCTTAATTAATTAGCTTATTATAAAATCTTATATAAATTAATAAAAATAATATAAAAAAAATTTAAACTTTTAAATATTATTATTAAAACTTTTTAAGTTTTATTTTTTAACATATTTAATTATTATTATTAATATATGTTTAAAAATAATAAAATTATTTAATTAATTTAAAATATTTAATTTATAAATTTTTTTATTAATTAAAGTTTACTAGGTTTATAATTATTTATAACTAGTTTAATATATTAAATATAATATAAAAATTAATAAGTTATACGTTTAATTAAAAAATTATAAAAAATATTAAGCTTAATTATATTAATTATTTATTATTTTTTTATTATATAAACGTTTATTTTAAAAAATAATAAAAAAGCAGATAAAAAGTTATAACTTTAATAAGCTTTAAATCGTATAAACTATGTTAAAATATAACGTGGCCTACATATATATTAATATTAACGCGGCTTAAAAAGGATTAATAGCTAATGCTTCCTTTTTAGCTGTTAAATAACCTGCTCGTAGTTTATTATATTTACGTAATATTAATAAAAATAAGCTGCTCCTGCTTATATATATTTAACCTGAACCATATTAAAAAAAAGCTAATAAAATTTAAAAAACCTAGGCTGTTTGCTTGTTTTTTAATAAGGTTAAAAAAAGGGCAATTTAAACCCCGGGGCGCTGCTTAAAAAATTAAAAATAAAAATTCTATTAATATTAAATAAAAAAAGTCCTAGATTTAAAAAATATTATTAATAGCCCTTTTATAATTATTATATGCCTTTAAAATTAATAACATTAATATTATTTTATATTTATAAGTTTATAAATAATTATTAAATTTTATTATATTAACATTTTATTTATATAAATAAATAAAAATATTAACATGTTTAAAAATAATACTCTTTTTTAATATATTATAACGCCTGCTTTATTATTAAATATTATAATAAATAATTTTTACGTATAAAGCTTTAAATAAAAAAACATAGCGTAATAAAAAGCTTTTTTGTGCTAAAAATAATAACGGGCATTTTTATATATTAACCTTTATTAATAAAAAAATATAGCCAGCTATTAAAACAGCTATAAAAATAAATAAAAAACTTATAATCAGGAATATATATATATATAAAATAAAAAAAACCTATTAAAGTATATATAATAAAAAAAAAAAAAAAACGTTTTAAAAAAAAACATAAAAAAAAATAATAATAAAAAAAAATAGCTAGTATAAAATTTAAAAAATAATAATATTAAAATAATTTTTAATATTAAATAAACTAGTTTATAAAAAATATTAATAAATTTATTTTTTGCCTAGTTTAAAATAAAATAATAAAATAAATTAAAATAAGTTAAAAAAAAGGATTTTATTTTTATTTTTTTTTTTATTTTTTTATAATATTTTACTTTTTAATATAAAAAGAACTTTACTTTAGCTTTTTTTTATAAAAATAATAAAAAATTTTATAAAGCTTTTTATTATTTTTTAAAATAAAATTATATTTCCTAGCTTTTATATAAGCCTGTATATATTATTTATAAATAATAAATAAAATTATATTTTAAATTTTTTTAAGTTTAAAAACGTAATAAATTTAAACTTAGTTAAAAAAGCTTTATTAATTTATATTATAATCTAGCCTAGGTTTTTTTTTAATTAATAATTAGCTTTGTTTTAATTTTAATATTATATATATAACTGCTTATATTAAATATAATATAATATTTTATTAAATTTTTTTAACTTATATTAGAATATTATTTTTAAACGTTAAACGTAGCTGTTAAAAGCGGGCCTAAGCCTAGTAAGCAAGGATAGCCTAGCAGCAAAAAAAAGCTTTATAGTTAAATAATTAAATTTATATTATACGTAGTTTGTTTAAAACGTAGATTAATAATAAGGATAATTTTATTTTAAAAAGTAAATAAACGTACTTAACGTTTTTTATTTTATTTATTTTTTACTTAAACATTTTATTATAATATTAATATTTTATTAAATTTTATTTTTAATAATTATTATTATTAGCTATTATATTATTTAATATTTGTTTTATTAAATTATAAATTAAATTTTAAACACGTATTTTAATTAATATTTATTATTTAGCCGTAGCTATTAACTTATCTTTAACATAAGTAAAAATATTTAATATATAACCCGTTATTAATTTTATAAATAATAGCCTAGTTATATTAAATAACGATCTTTTAGTTAATGCTTATTACTTGGCCATAAATATTAATTTATTTTTAATATAAGCAAGAATATTTAATACGTAACCCGTTATTAATTTTATAAATAATAGCTTAATTATGTTAAATAATAATTAATATGTTGTTTTAATGCTTGTTATACTTAGTAACTATATAGATTAGCATTAGCTTGCCCCTAGGGCAGGATGTTAATTTTTTAATTTATTATTATATAATAATAATAATAATAATATATTTATTAAAGGTTCTTTTGTGCTAGCAGGAAATTTTAATAATAAAATTAATTTTATAGCTAGTATATTATCTTTTTATTTGCTAGTATTATTAAATGCTAAAGGAGGTTTAGTTCCGTTGTTTTTTATATTTAAGCTAGAATTATAGCTAGATAATTAAATAATTAATTTTAAAATTGTTATAAATGTTCCAGGTATTTATTTTTTGTTTTAATATAATTAGCTTTTATAATAATTTCTTATACCCTTTAAGCTTAAGCATGTTTTAGTTTAATAATAAATTATAAGCATGTTTTAAAATAAATGTTTTTATAATAAGCTTGTTTATATTTTATTTAAATTGTTTTTTATTTATTAATAAAGTTATTTATAAAATTATTATAATATTAAAGTTTTTAAAAATAAAATGTTTTTAAGGCTATTAAATATTTATAAAAACGTATATTTTATTTTATAAAATAAAAAACGCTGTGCGGCCTTTTTTTATGTGTACTAGTACTTTTTACTGTTTTTAAGCTAATGCAAGCTACTAAATATGTATTCGTACGCTACTAGTGCTATATTATCTAGACTAACTAACTATATTATAAAAAATAATATAAATAAGTATATTAAAAAATTAATAAATAATAACTTAAAAAATATTAAAAAGATGTAAAAAAAGTTAATAGTTAAAATACCAGCTTATTAGTATATTTTTTTTAATATATGCCCGCCTTAGTTATTTTTTTAATTAATAAAAGATTTAATTTATAAGTTTTATAAATAGTTTTTTATTATATAAACATATAATATTAATAATTATATTATATGGCTATAATTACTAAGGGCGCTTTATAACTTTATGTTTTTTTTATTTTATATATTGCTGTTTATTTTATTAATAGATTAAAATATTTATTATAAATTTAAATCTTTTATATTTTATAAGATTTATAATATTTAGTTTAATGCTTATAATATAATTTATATTAATAATATTTATTTATTTTTCCTTAGGTTTTTTATAATAATGTAAACATAAACGACTTATTTATTTTTTAAATTTTAATAATAGTTTATTAATAATTATATCTTGCCCGCGTTTTAATATTTTTATCTGCTTATAATAAATAACCAGCATCTTATTAACTTTACCTAAATAAAAGCTAAAGCGTCCACGTTTTAAACCTTAATTAAGCTATTATAAAGTTTTAAACTATTTAGTTATTTATATTATATTATACCTAATAAATATATAACTATATTTTAAAAGAATTTAAAAATATTATATAATAAGCATTTAATAAGTTATTTCTAGCGTTTTGTTATATTATTTTAAAAATATAATATTAAAAATAATATTATAAATAACTTTTTAAAAGGGGCTTTTTATAAATTTTATTTTATATATTTATTAAATATAAAGCTTAACTTAATATACCTTAATAATACCTAGGTTAACTTTAAATTCTATAATATTTTTTATATTATTAAACTTAATAACTAAAATAATAGCATAATATTATTATTTATTTTATTATATAAATTAAACTATTTATAATATATAGCCTGTAATATTAAAAGTATTTTTTAAAGATTTAATTTTTGTTATTATATATAAAACTTATTTAAAAATGCTAGCATGTTAGATTTAATTAATAATAATATTAATTAATAAAAAAAAGCGCTAAATTTATATTAGTTAAAAGCATATAATATAATTAAATAATATTAATAAACATTTAATAAAAAATAAGACCTGTTTTAACTATTATATTTTAAATTATTAACACTTAGCTTTAACTTTTTATAAATATATTATTAAGCTGAAGCTAGTTTGTTTTTTTAGTAATTAAGTTATGTATAAAATATAAAAACTTTTTTTTATGTTTTTTAAAGTTAAAAGGAGTAGTTATATAACATAATGTTTAATAGCTTGTAATAATATATAGCTTTAGTATATAGGACTTGTTATAAATACTAAGTTTTTTAGTTTTATTTAATTATTATAATTAATTTTTAAACATTATTTTTAAGTTTGCTTAATATCTATTTTTTTATTTTATTAAATAATATTATATATAACCTTTTTTTTTTAATTTAGACGTATAATTTTAATATTTAGGTTTTAATTAATGTTGTTTATTTTATTATACTTATTAAAACGCTTGTTATATATATATTATTAAATAATATAATAATAAATTAATAGTTTAATGTTAAGCAGCTATATTATTATATATATACGAACTAAGTATTATACGCCTTTTTCTAGTTATTATATATAAGCGGTTTATTTATTATATTCTTGTAGTTATAAAAAAAAAAGTTTAAAATAAAAATAACAAAATAAACACTTTAAAAAATCAAAATTAAAAAAATAATAAATAAATATAAGGTTATATAGCTGCTTAATAATGCGGTTAAATAATATATTTTTTGTTTAATTAAAAATATAACTTAATTTATTTAGCGTACTTTCTTTAAAGTAAAAAACCACCCCTTTAAACTATTATAAAGCATAAGCTAAAACGTGTTAAAAATTAATAGTTATTTTAAAATATTACTATAAAATAAAATAAAACGTATTTTATAATTTATTATAATAAACAGCTAGTATTACCAGGTATAACAACTATAAAATAAAACATTTTAGCTCGTTTTATAAACTGTTGCCTTAATTTATAACTTTACTTTTTTAAATACTTATGAATTATTTTTAAAAAAGGCCAAGCTTTTTAAAAAAAAAAACAACGCTATATTATATAAAAATAAACATGCCCCCGCAGGTGGATATTTTTAAATCCTTATACTTTTTAATATATTATATTTTTATATTAAAATCTTATATATATTTAAAATTTAAAAAAACGAAGTTTTTATAATAAAAATCATTGATTTTATTAAAAACCTTTTAATAAAAACGTTTTTATTTATTAAATAATAATTTCTTTAAAATTTATATAAAAATTATTTTAATAACTTTAAATATTAGTTTTAATTAGTTTATATTTATTTAATATTAGAAAAAATAAAAAACGCTGCTATATAAAAAAGTAAAAGTTTCGTTTAATGTTATAACTTTATTTAAACCGTTTAAAAAAATATGTTTAATAATTTTAATATCTTGTATAATTTAAAGCTTTTGTAAAATAACTAGTCTAAATATTATAAAGCGTATGCTAGATTATATATTTTTATTACCTTTAATTTTAAACTTATAAAATTCTTTTATATATAAATAACTAAGTAAAGGGTATTTAAAAGGGAGAAATATAAATAACTTAGCTTTTTTTAGCTTATATATTATTATTTAAAGCTTTTTAGTAAAAAAATAAATAATACGCAGCTTTTGCTTTATAATATTTTTAATTTATTAAATTAAGCTTTATAGTTTTTTATATTTTTTTAGATTAAATATTTTAATAATAGCTAGTTATAAAACTATATAGCTTGTGTTTACGGGAGCAGCGTACATGTTAAAAATAGCGCTGTTATTTACCCTAGTTATATAGCGCTAATAAAGTACTTTATAATTATTAATAAGAAAAATTAAGATTATTTTTTTTTCGAGCAGTTATTTTTAATAATATTTTGTTAATAGTTTATATTTAACTTGTTATATTTTTATATATATTATATAAAAGCAGATATATTATTTTTAATAATAAATATTTTTACCTAGTTAAATATTTTAAGTTTTTAAATAAACTATATAATATTAGTTGTTAATATAATATAACTTAATTTATTTAAAAGTAATAAAATAGCTGCTTATTTATTATAATAAAAAAGACTTAAGCTTTACTTTTTTATATAAAAAGACTATTTAAATTAAAACTTAAATATATAAGTTAATAATTTAAAAAAAAAAGAATTAAATAATCTTAAATTAATTTTAATAATAATAAGTAATAATAATTATATATATATTAATAATAATAATTTAAATTAAATTTATAAATTAATAAATAAAAAATAATATATAATTAAAGCTTGTTAAAAATAAAATATTTAATAAACGTAAAATTATTAATAATTAAACAAGTTAAAAAAAAAAAACATATTATTATTTTTATTATAAAATAAGTTAAAGTTATTAAGTTAAGTAATAAATATAAGTTATAAGTATAACATAATATAGCTTTATTTTTATACTACGTAGCTTATTTTATAAAGCTACGCGTAAGTAAGTAAATATATAAATGTTTATTTAAATAATAGGTTTAAAACTAGCGCAGAATTTATTAAACTTATTTAATAATATATAAACTTAAGCTTATACTAGTTATAATGTAAGTTTTTTGTTTAATATTTATTTATTTAAATTAAATTATTTATAAATATAATTATTATAAAAAAAAAAATAATATTATATTAATATTATTAATTAATAAATAATGCTGTAAAAAAAATCTAATAAAAGTTATTGTTTTTTTTTTTAAGTTTAAATATAATATAACCTGCACAAGCTTATATAATTATATCTACTTAGCTTAATATAATTAAACGAATTATTATATAATAGCTAGTTTAAAAAAGAGTTTATTTATTTTAAGTTGTAGTAAATATTTTATATTTACGGGCTTATTTTTAACGTTAATACGTTTAAAACGGATAAGCTTAATATAATATAAAATATTAAAATAAATTAGCTTTAAGGCGTTACTACTTTTTTACTTGTTAATTTATTTATTATTTTTAATATAAAAATATTAAAAATAAATTATTTTAAAGTAAATAATTTTAAAAAAAGTTTATTTTAAATATTAGGCTTTTTATATATATAAATTTATTTAATATAAAAGCGTTTAATATAAAAATATTAATACTAATTTTTTTAAATAAATTATTATAATATTTTTTATATTTTTTTATTATTTTTAATATAAAATTATTAAAAATAAATTATTTTAAAGCAAATAGTTTTAAAAAGGGTTTATTTTAAGCGCTAGGCTTTTTATATATATAAATCTATTTAACGTAAAGGCGTTTAATATAAAAGTATTAGTACTAGTTTTTTTAAATAAGCTATTATAATATTTTTTTTATTTTTATATAGATTTTCTACTACGCATTTTAATTAATATACTTTTTTATATTTTTTAGCTTTTATTAGTTTGCTTCTTTTTAAATAATTATTTTACTTTTTTTGTTATAATTTTTTTAAATTTTTATAAATTTTTTAAATTAATATGTATTTACGTATAACCTGCTTGCATGTTTATTTATCTGCCGTAAAAAACTATAGCTTAAGTTAGTTAAATTTCTTTTAAGTTTACCTCGTTTTTTTAACCGGGCCGCGGTTAATAGCTTTAAAAGCCTACGAATTTATTTCTAATACGTGCGTACGAAACTTTATTCCCTTTTTTAAACTATTTATATATATATTAGTTTTTACCTTTTATTTTATAGTATAACTAACCCATCTACTTAAATTATTAATAAAATAATCGCGTAGTTATTTAATTAATTATTAATTAATAACTTAAATTAAAAAATCGGGTTATATTAAGCTTTTATATAATATTTTTAAATTTAAAAAATTAATAATAATATATTATTTAACATAAATTTAATTATTAGTTTTTTTTTTATAGCTTTAAATTTTAAAATTTTAAAATAAAAGTATATTTTTATTATTATATATTTAATTTTATATAACTTATGTTATTAATAATAACTAGTTTTAAATAATTTATTAATAATATTATGTTTTATTTATCTGCTTATATTTATTAATAACGTATTTATACCAAGCTTAACGTAAAATAATTAATATGTTTTTATTACTATTTTTTAAGTTTACACGTAATATTAATAAAACTAAATAAAAAAATCGCATTAATTATAAAAATAAAAATAAAAGCTGCGTAGCGGCTAGTTTTTAATAAAAATAAAGCTTAATTTATAATTTTTTTAATTAATGCTTTAAGCATAAGCTTATAAAAATAAAGCTAATTTAATAATAAAAATAAAATTATTAGCTTTTTAAATCTAATAAGAATAAATGCCGAGGTTATTATTATAACTTTAATAAAATATATAAAAAAAAAACATAAACAAGCTAGCTTAAAGTTTAATTTTATTTTTTTTAATAATAATAATAATAATTTTATTAATATTAATAATAATAATAATAAGTTTATTAATATTAATAATAATAATAATAAGCTTATTAAAATTAATAATAATAATAATTTTTTTAATATTAGTAGTAATAATAATAAGCTTATTAAAATAAATAATAATAATAATTTTTTTAATATTAATAATAATAATAATAATAATTCTTTTTTGGTATATTTATTTATAAATAACTAAGCCTTACTTATTAAAAATATTAACGATAAAGTTTATAATAATAAAGTTTTTAAAACAAATACTAGTTTAAATATTATTATTAATATAAATTTTAATAATTAAATTAATAATTATAATAATAATATTAACAGTAATAAAAGTTATAATATAAATAATAAAGTAAACTTTAATATAAATAATAATAATTTTATTAATATTTTAAAATATTAAAGTTTTAATATAAATAATAATATTATTAATAAAAAATAGCTTAAAATGTTTAAAATAATTAAACATCCGGCTTTTTTTACTGTGGTTAATTTTTTATTTTTAAGATTTAAAAAGTATATTTATATATATTAGCTTTACGTTATTTAATAAATATTAATTTAAAAAACTGGACGTAATATTTATACTAGATTATTAAAAGATAACATAAAACTTAATAAAATAATTATTATAATTATTATAGCTATTTTTTATGTTATAATAATTAAACTTTATTTTAAAATAATTAAATTTTAATGTAGTAAAAAAATAACGGGCAGCTGCTTATATTTATTTAAAAATATAAAGTTTAATGTTAATATTATATATTTAAGTAAAAAAAATTTATTATATTTTATTAAATATATATATATTAAATTTAAATTATTTTATAAAATTATAACTATTTTATTAGATCTTTTTATAATTATTATAATATTATTAATACTTTTAAATTATTAATAAAATAAATTTAATTAAATAATTAATTAAAATTATTTAGTTGTATAATTTTTTAGTTTAAATTTTTTTTATAATTTTTTAAAGTATTTTTTTAACTTTTATATTATAAATAATAATTATAATAAAAAAATAATAAAAAAAAGCTAGTAATATATAAATAGTTACGTAAGCGCTAGTTATTATATTATTTTAATTAGTATATATATTATTAAACAGTTATAAACAATGTATAATAATTAAAATAAACTATTTAAAGCAGCGTTTTTATTTTTTAATAAATTTTATTAATATAAAAACATATTATTAAAACTTATTTTATTTTTTTAGTTTTTTATTAATATTTAAAATAAAATTAAATTAAAATATAAGTTATTAATGTTTAAATTATTAAAATTTATTTATTTAAATAGTTTAATAATATTAATAAACTTTATTTATTATTATTTTAAAAATAAAAAAGTATAGCTGCTGGATTATTATAAAAATATTAATATTGTTAATTATATAAATATATAAAAGATTAAATTATTTTAAATAATTTATAATTTTAAAATAAAAATTAAAAATATGTTAAAAGTTTAAATATTATATTAAAAAAAGGTTTTTTAAAATAATAAATTAATTTATAAAAATAAAATATAAAATACTAAGAATTTATACTTAATACTTATTATAGTTTAAAAAACTATTAATATTTTTAAAAAAAAGTTAATTAAATATAAATTTAAAAAAACTAATATTTAAAAAATTAATTATTTAATAAAATTAAGTAAGGGTTAAACCGTTTATAAGTTTTTAGCTGTTTACGTTTATAATTATATTATTATTTATTATTAATAGTTATAATTAAATTAAATATAAAATAAATAATAAAAACTTAAGCTAATTAAAAAAAATATTATTTATAAATTATTTAATAGTTTTAAAAATTATTAAATTAATAAAATAATATAAAAAATATTATTTAATGTTTAAAAGTTTTTTTAGCGTAGTTAAACTTATTTATTTTTAGTAAATTTTTTATAAAAAAGCAAAATTTTAATAAATAATTTAAAGTATAAGCATGTTAATATAATTAAATTTAATACTTAAAAAGTATTTATTACTAATAATTAAACTATTATAATAAAAGTTTTAAATTAGTTTTTTTTAATAATATATTATTAATAATTATTTAAAAAATTTTTAAAATATAACGAATTTAAAAAACTTATAAATAAGATAATAATATATAAAAGTAAACTAAGAACTAAAGAAGATTTAAGCTTAACGGACGGAATAAATATTTATTACATGTTAATATTTATAAATTTATTTTTATTTATTTTTATTATTTATATGTTTTTCGCCTGCTAGTACTTTTATATAAAAATAATATGCTTAAATAGCTTTATTTTATAAAGTTTAAATAATAATTATAATTATTATAATATTATATAAAAATTAAATTTATTATACGTAAAAGAATTATTAAACATAATTATTATTATAATATATAAAATTTTTACGTGTAGATTAAACTATTAACGAACGAACTATTATATAATAATAAAGCCTGCTTTTAAAACTATTAATAAAAATTAAGCAGCTATAAAAATAAACTATTTAAAATAAGTTATAAAGTTTATAATTATAGCGTTTTAATATAAAGAAAATTTTATTAAATTAGTTTAGCTATATTATTAATAAAACTATAATATTTTAAATAATTAAATAAATAAAAGTATTTTATAAAATTAATTTATATAAGATAAAAAAAGTAATAATTGCTGTTTATATTATAATTTATTATTTTTTAATTATATTTTAATTAATAATAAAAGTTAATTTAAATAAAACTAAAGCTTTGTTTTATTAAATAAAATATGTTTAGTTATATATAATTATTAAATAAATTATTTATAATTAAAAATTAATTTTATAAGTTAAATATAAATAAAATAAAAATGTTAGTACGATTAAACTATTAATATATTAAAAGTTTGTTTTTATTTATTTATAAATTAAACTAGCTCTTGTTTTTATATAATAATAAAATTAGCATTAGATCTTTATAATTATTTATATTATTAAAAAGTGCTATTAAATTAATTATATATTATATATATATTTATTTATTTTAAGCTAACAAAAAGCTTATTTTTAGATAAGTTTAGTTTATATAGTAAATAATTTTTTATAAAAAATAAAAGCCGGGAAAACAATTATAATTATATATAACTATAGTTATAAATTACGAGTTTTTTTTTTTATGTATAAGTAAAAAACTTTATTTTTATTAAAAAACTTAAATAATAATATTAACGTTATTTTAATTTTAAAATATAATTTAATATAATTTAGTATAATTTGGCGCTTTTATAACGGTTATTATATTAGCGTTAAATATATTTATTATTAGCAGTTTAAACATTAAAAGCAAGGCGGCGTAGTAATATATAGTGCGGGCCTAATGCTAGCTTATTTTTTATAAGTTTTTCTAGCGATTAAACTTTATAGTAGTATTATTTAAGAATAATTAGTATTTTTTTATAATTAATTTTTTAATTATTAATAAAGCTTTTAATTATAATAATAATAATATAGTTAATATTTTAAGCTAAATAATATTTTAAAAGTTATATTTAATAAAAAGCTTTTAAAATATAAATAATAGTTTTAAAATAATAAACTTAATAATAATTAATAAATTTAATAAATAACCTAATATATTATAAACATATTATAATAAAATAAACTATTATAGCTAATAACTTTTAATATATATTAATAAATAATCTTATTATTTTATCTTTATTTATAAGGAGCAGCTTTAGCTAGTAATATTTACATGTATAAAAAATATATTTATAAAAAAGCTTTTATAAAATTTCTTTTTTTTTTTTTAAAGTATTTTAGCTTTTTTATATAATATTAATATTTTAATCTATGTTTTTAAATTGTTTGTTATTTTATATAAATAAATAGTTATAGCTATATAATCTTATAATAAAACAAGCTAATTATTTATTTTTATTAAGATTAATTATGTTTTATGCGTTATAAAAAATATTAAAACAAAATAAAATAAGCTTTATTAATTTTATATTAATTAAAAATAATATTATAAAATTATAACAGCTTTTAATAAGATTAGTAATAGTAATAATATTATAATAAGCTTATAAAATAATAATAATGTTAGTTTTTAAAATAAAAATAATTTGTTGTTTTATAACTTTATAAATAAATATCTAATTTTAATTGTTTATTTTATTAAATTTATTAATAAAATAAATATTTTTATTAGCTAGTATTAAAGCGCTGCTTTTTAATGTTTATTTATTAATAAAAAAATTTTAAAAAATATTAATAATAAGACTTATAGCGGAAGTACCCTAGCTAGTAATAAATATAGTATAATATATTGTTTTTTTTATATATTTAAAAACCTGAGATTTAATAATACTTAGGTTATTAAAAAATAAAATATTAATATTATTATAAATATAATAAAAGCTTTTAGCAGCTTTTATAACTTTGTTAAAAAAAAATAAAACAACGGTTATTTTAATATTAATATATTTATATATATTTAAAGTTATTAAGTTAATAACTTTGTTAATAATTTAAAAATTATAAAAAAATTTATAAATCTTTTGTTTATTTTTTTTTATTAGTTTCAAGTTAGCAAGCTAATTATAAGCTTTAATAATATTATTTGTTTTAAAAATAATAATAAAAATAAAAAAGTTATTATAGTTATTTAACTAGGTATTATAGTTATTTTTATAAATATTAGTAATTTTAATTTTTTTGCTTAGTTTAGCTTTATTAATTAAATTTTATAATAAAATTATTTTATGTATTTAAAAAAAATAATTAATAGATATTATTTTAAAAGATTTTTAAAATATAAGTTTTTAATAGTTTTAATAAATTATTTTTTTTAAATTAATAATAAATAGCTTATAAAACTAATAATTTTAATAATATTTAATCTTAACTTTAATATTTAATTCTTATTAAAAAGGTTTTAATATAACGCTATATTTTATATAATTAAATTTAATATAAATAAGTTAAAAAAACATGCTTATATATTATATAATTGCGCCGTTAATTTTAATAAAGTAATTAAAGTATAATTATTTTAGTTAATATAAGATATAATAAATAAGTAAATTAAAAATTTAAACATAAATATCTAAATAAATATGCTTATAATTAAAATAATAAAATATAATTATGTTTATTATTATTTAATTAAATAAAATAAACATTTTTTATAATATATTTATTAAAAAATAAATAAAAATAATTTTAAATAATAATAAATAATTATATAAAACTTTAAAAGATTTAATATTAATTTTACTTAAAGTTTAAATATAATTACTATAAATTAAAAATCTATTTTTATTTATATATTTAATAAAAAAAGCTTTAAATTTTTACTTAATAATGTTTTATATAATAAGTTAAAATACCTAGTTAGTTAAGCTTAAAGCTTTTATATTTTATAAAGTTTTAAATAAAAGTTTTTTAGTTATAATATTTTAAATTATTATATTATTAAAATTTTTGTTATAATAATAACGTTAATAATAAGGTTAAATAGTTAGGTTAGTATTATTATAATTATTTTTATTATTTAATAAAAAAGCTGCTAGTGCTTATAAGTAGGCAATTTTATAGTTTTTATAGTTTAATTAAGTTTTTAATTATTATTATTATTTAATAAAATTTAAATTAATATATTTATTTTTATTATTAAGGCTAATTTTTTTATAAATATTATTTTTATTTTTGTTTAAAAAGTAGTAAGCAAAAAGCGTTTTTAATAATAAATTATAAACGTAAACGTTTAAAAATGTTTTTTAAAAAATAATATAAATTTTAATTAATATAAAAATAAAAAAATTAATAAAATATTAATAACAAGTATTAAATTTAAATAGTTTTATTATTTATAATTTTATTTTTTAAATTATTATTTAGCTTTTTATTATATTTATTGCTAATTTTTTTAAAATTTATTAAATTATTTTTTATTTTATTTAATTAAATAGCTTTTTATTAGATTTATTAATTTAAAATATATAATAATTATATTATTTTTTTAATTTAAGCTTAAAAGTATTATTAAAAAAAAAAATATATAATTAATAAAGAACTTGTTAAGTTATAATTAAAAATTATATACTTATATATATAATTATTAAATTTATAAAACAAGTTCGTTTAATATTTTTTAATATAATTTATTATATTATTAAGCTTAATATAATAATTAATATAAAGCTTAGCTTAATAATAAAATAATTTAGCTAATTATAGTTGCTTTTTTAGTTTTATTTAATAATAAGCTTCTTTTTTTTAGCGTAATATTAAGATAATTACAAGTTAAAATGTTAATTAAATTAAAAATAATTAAATAATATAAATAATTAATAAAAGTTTATTGTTTTATAAAAAATAAAGTAATATAAATTAAAACGTTAATAAAGTAATATTATAAATAATTATAAAAATAATTTATAATATAAGTATAATTTATTATTTTATTTTAAATTATTTAATTATTATATTTTAATTTATTTATTAATTTTAAAATTATATAACTAAATATTATTTTATTATTATAATGTTTTATTAATTAATTTTAAATATAATTATATATTATATTATGTTAGTTATTTAGCCTGGAGCTGCTTTAATAAACTTTTTTAAATTTAGCATGTTTTATAACTTGTTTTATTAAAACCTAGCTTGCTGTTAACTTTAAAAGCTATCGTAAAATTAAAAAAAAGATAATCTAGGAAGCTATTTAATAATTAAACTATATGCTATAGTTTAAGTATATTTAGGCCAGCTGTTTAATATATAATAAAGCTTTTATAATATTAATATATTATAATAAAAAACAAATAATTTATTATTTTATATATTAAATATATTTATGTTTTAAATATTATATCTACGCTTTAGATTTTAATTATATAATTTGTTATTATAAGCTAATCTTATTAATATAAGCTCTAGATTTAAATTATTTAAATAAAATTAATATTAGTTATATATTTTAAAAAGCGGATAATTATTAAAGTCCTTATAATAGTTTAATAGCTATAACAGCTACATGTTTTTTTTATAATTAACTAGTTTAATAAATAAAAATAGCTTTAATATAATACGTTATTATTAAAAAGGAGCACTTTATAAAAACTAAAAAAATTAAAGCATAAAAAGGTAGTACTTTTTTTAATCTTTATTTTTATAATAGGTTAAAAGTAAGGAAAAATAGAATAATTAATACCCCTTTATATAATATATTTATGGAGTTAATTTTATTTATTACGAAATTATATTTAAATATTTTTAATATTAATAAATAAAACAGTTTATTTATTTAATAATATATTAGTTATATTATTTTTTATAATTTAAATATTATTATTAAAAAAATATTATTAATTAATTTATATTTAAAACTTAAGTTTTAAATTAAAATAATTAAAAAAATAAACCTGGTAAAAATTATGCTTTATTATTTTAATAGTTTTTTTTATTATTGTTATATATTTTTTAAAGTTATCTAGCTTAATCTTTATGCTTAGCCCTAGGTTATTTTATTTATTTAAGTTTTTAATTATAATAATAAAACATTTAAAGCTATAGCTACGTATTAAGCCCTAGTTAAATAGTATAAGCAGGGTAATAATAACTTTAAAGCATTAAAAAAGTAATAAAAAAATAAACCTATAAAAGCTAGCAGATTTTAAAAAAAAAAACCATAAAATACAGCATAAAATAAAAAAACTGTTATTATATTTAAAATATAAGCTTTTAATAATAGTAAAATAGTTAGGTATAATAAAAAAAAAATAATATATATAATGTTTAATTTTTTTAAATAAAAAATTTATAGTTTTATAAATATTATTAACGTAGCTGCTTAAAGTTAAATAAAAATAGTTAATGTTTATAATATTATTCCTTTATTTTAAAAAATAAAGTTCTTTTTTATTTTAACGTATTAATAAACGTTAAATAAGTTATATTTAAAAAAGCTCTGTTTAAACTATAATAAATATAAGAATTTAGTTCCTGCTTTAGATTTTATAAAAATAAAAATTATTTCTACGTTAAAAACTAAGCGTTATATAAATAAATATAAAAATAAGGCGTACAGCTTTTTTAAAGCTAAATAAATATCTTAAGATTTGCTATTAAATTTATTAAGGTTAATATTTATACGTTATTAAAAGTAAATAATTAACTTTTATAAATAATTATATAAATATATTTTTAAACTGATTTATATTAAAGCTTAAGGCTGTTAAGCACGGAGTTGTTATAACATTAATACGTAGCGCCTAGTTTTCCTGCTAATAAACTATCCGCGTTATATATTAAACTTTTTAATATAATTAATAAATTAAACAAAAAAGGATATAGCTTTCGGGTTAATAATTTGTAGTATTATTTTATATTATTAATAAAAGAACATATAAAAGCAGAATAAGCTAAAAGTTTAATATATATAATTTATATAATGCGTTAATATTAATAAATAAATAAAAATGCTGCAACAATAAAAATAAAAAATAAATATATATTAGTTAAATACGTTAAATAAATATTAACTTTAATAGCATAACTACTACTAGTACATATTAAAATAAATATAATTTAATAAAAAGGATAAAAAAGTTGTAATTATTATGAAAAAAACACAAGTTAAGTATTATTACGGAAAATTTTAATTAAACTAATCTACGATTAAAATTAAAATAAATAGCTCGTAGTAAAAAAAAAGCGCCTGATTTTAATAAAATTATAATATAATTATAGCTTTTTTTTAATATTTAAAAAGGCTAAGTATATAATACTTTTTCTTGTAGTATAAATTAATATAATTCTAGTTCTAGGGCTGACCTTTCTTAAACTTATGCATTTAAAACGCTTTGCGAATTTAACATTAAAAACTATAGCATATTTTAATAAAAAAATTAATTATATATTAAAAAAAGGCCTTTATATAGTACTACATATTTAATAATATTAATTAGCGTTTTTACTTTAAAGCACAGCAAACATTTATAAATAAATAAAAAGCTTAAATATATTTAACTAGCTTTATTAATTTAATTTTAAAAGACTTCTCCCTTTTTTATTAAAAATAAGCAGCTATTATTTACTTTAATTATTAAGTTTTTAATATCCTTTAAAATATATTATATTACTACATATAAAATAATAAGTTATAACTTGATTTTTTTTATATTTTATTACGTTAAAAATAAAAATAATAAATAAAATAATCGTTTATTAAATTATATAATTAAGGTAAGCTTAGCCTTATTATTATATAAGTAGTTATATAAACTTATAAAGATTTACTACTTAGCTTAACTATTTATATTATATATTTATTAAATAAAAAACGCCTTTTTTATATAAAATAAATAAATAAACAATTAAATAATTTATGTTTTTTTTTTTTTTTATTTACTGCTTTTAAACTTTAAAAAAGTATTAGCTTGCTTATAATATATTTAAACGTTAAAAACACCTTGCTGGTTAAAATGTATAAATAAATAGCTTTTAATATTATTTACGCTTTTTTAATATATATATTATACTACTACTTATTTTATTTTAAAATATATTATAAATTAGTCTAAAATTTTTAATTATTTATTATATAACTTTTTTTTAGTTATTTAAATTAAATTTAAGTTCTGCCTTAATCTTTTTTTATTAACGCGTTTTTAATAATTTATTATATTAACTAGCGCCCGTTATAAACGTAAATTTCTATTATTATTTTCGTACTAACTATTAATATATAATTTATTTAATCTAATTACGCGCTAATATTATTATTAATTATTAATTAAAAATACGCTATAGATTATTAAATAAAAAAAAAAATCTAAAAAAAGCTATTAAAGCTAACTAGGCGTATTACTTTTTATTAATATTATTTATGCCGTGTTTAAAATATTATAATATTAATATTTTAATACTGTTATTATTATAAACTATTTAATAAAATATACTTAAAGCATTAAAAATTAAAATTATTATTATTTTAAAATATAAAAATACTTTTATTAAAGCCTGGCTAGGTAATATTGCTAAAAAATATTTTTAACACTTTTTACAAGCTTAAATATCTATTTTTTATATTAAATTACTTGCTTGCTTAATTAAGTAATATTATTAATTATTACTCCATATTTTAACTTAAATAATATTATAAAATATAAAACTATTATAAACAGGCCTAGTTACGGGCTAATATTAACCTTTATTAAAACTTATTTAAAGCTTGCTAGATTTATTAAAAAGTTTTTAAAAATTATTAATAATATTTTATCTTTTAAGCTTTATAACATTTATAAGCTTTGCGGCCTAGCCCTTTTTATAATACGTATTTTTAACTATTTTAGCTATAGTTAAGTCAGTTAAGCTTTATATTTATATTTAAATATAACAATTATTAATAGTTATATTTATTAGTTTAATATATAAACTGCTTAAGAATTAATAATATATAAAACTTATATAAATAAATATAATAAAATTTATATATTTAAAAGTTTAAAGCTTAATATATTTATTTTTAATAAAAACTATATAATTATTTTATTTTAAAAAAGCTAAACTAGCTATAAAACGGTCTTTTTTTTTTTTTCCTTAAAACTCTCGCTTTTTTTACCCTTTTTTATATTTAATATTAACTAGTTATTATATTTTATAAAGCAAAAAACTTTTAATTAAGATTTAAAATTATTATATTAAATATTATTAGTGTTTTTTATATATACCCCGCCCTTGCCGCTTTATAAGTCTTTAGTTGCTAATTTATTAAAAAGTATTAACGTTATTTTTATTAAATATATCTAGCTCGTTGTTATTATTTTTGTTATAATTATTTATTACTGTTTAAAAATTAAAATATTTTAAAATTATTTTAATATTAATGTTTAAAATTTATAGCTTTTAATTAATTATATTAAAAATAGTTATATTTTTTTTTTATATATTGTTTAATAAAGTTATAATATTATTTAATTTTTTTTTAATAATATTAAGCTAGTTATAAGTTTAAATTATTTATTTATTAATAGTTTTTTTAATTAAGTAAAACGTTTTAAATTTTTTAAATATATTATGTTATTATAACTAGTTGCTTAAGTCTTTAAGTAAACTTTATAAATAACTAACTATAAAATTATTTTTATTAATATATATATTAATTAACTAAAAAGTTATAATAATTATTAAAAGTTTAAAATTAAAACTAAAATAATTTTAAAACGCTTTTAATATTTAATAACCGTTTTATCTTATTATAATCTTAACGTTAAACGTATATATATTAAATCTTTATTAATTAATACTACTTTATAAGTTATTTTACGCTAATATTAAAGCTTAATATTTATTTTAAGCTAGTTTAACAGCTTAAGCTTTAGTTATATTATTATATAACTAAATAATAACGTTCTTAATTATATGCGTAATTAACTACGACTAGCCTCGGCTTTTTAGCAAAAAAAAGTTATAATATTTAATAAAAACTTAATTAGAATATTTTATATTTAATTTAGCTTTATAAAATATATCTAGCCAGTTAATAATTTATAAATAAGTATAAATAATATATAATATGTTATAAATAACAAAGTTTTTTATATTATATTTTAAAATATTATAATTATTAAACCTTAAACCTTTTTTATTATTAACTTGTAAAAAAAATAAATTAATAATAAACTTATTTTTTTATAATCTTTTAAATATATTATATATTATTTATTATTAAAAATAATTTAAAACTATAACTATATCCGCTTTTACTTTTTTATTACTTACGGGCGCGTTATAATTAATCTATAAGTTATAAATATTATTACTAAGTTAGTTTAAGTTAAAATTTAAGTTTTTAATGTTTTTAAAAGGCTAGCTCGTAGTACCCGCCTTTACTTTCTGTTTAATATTCTTTGTTAAAAGGTTAGGATTTTTTTCGCTTTAACGTTTAAAGCTTATATTATTAAAATTTAACATAAAGCTATTTATTATAACTAAGGTAATATTTAATAAAGCTATAAATAAAGTTTTAAAAAAAAGCTTTTATTAATTTATGCTTTATATTTATTTATAATTAAGTTTTTATATTTTTATATTTTTATAAAAAAATTATTATTAATATATAATAATAAAATAAAACGTTTTTTATATTATATTTAAAACTAGCTGTAATATTTATAGCTATATTTCCATTATTAAAAATTTATTAAACTAAGCGTTATTTAGTTTTATATTTTTATATAAAAAATATATATTCCTTAAGTTAATATTTCTAGCGTTATATTTTAAAACTTACTTATAATTTATATTAATAAATATAATAAGCTATTACTTTTATTTAATATTATTAAGCATGCTTTAAATTAGCTACTAAAATATTATACCGTTATAAATATTATATAAATATTAAATAAATTTTTAAACATAAATAACAAGCGCTTATAATTAATAAAAATAATTATAGCCGTTATTAATATTTTATAAAATATTAATAATATTATTAAATGTTTTAAAACATAAATTATTATTTTAAATAAAATATACTTTATTATAAAGCAGGCGTTAAACGTACTTTTTATATTTATTAATTATTTTAAAAAAAACTTAGCTTTAATTATAATTTTTAGTTTTATTATAAATATTTAAAAAAAGTTTAAAATTAAAATTTAATACGCTTACACGTATAAAAAGTTTAAAAACCACTAGTTAAAAGCTTAAGCTATAATAAAAAAAAAATAAAATAATTAACTATTTGCCTAGCAGTAGATTACTTTTTAGCTGGACCACTTTTTAAACTTTAAAAGCTTTTTTAATATAGCTAAAATATTATTAAAAAACGTACAAAATTAAAAAAAGGCTGCTTGCCTTTTTAACTATGTTATTATGCTCCGTTTACAAGCTTAACAAAAAAATAAAAAGTTAAAAAAAAACCCTACTATTAAAAATATAATCTATATAAAATAGCGCTGGTTTAAAAACAAACTATTAAAAAATAATTTTATGCTTTTTAAAGTATATTTAAAAGCGTTCAATATTATAATAAATCCACTAGGCCTTATTAAACCTTATTGTATAAATACCTTGTTAATAATTAAAACACTTATTAAACCTAGAACTAATATTAATAATTATAATAACTTAACTTATTCCGCTATAAAAGAAGAGAACTTTTTAAACTTTATGTTAATTTATTTATTATTACGCCGTAAAGCTTTTAAAATAATTTATAACGGTTTGTTATAAGTTAATAATTTTAAGCTAAATTTTTTAATAAATTTAATAAAATGTTTAACTTTTTAAAACGTTAAGCTTATAAATATTAATATTAATTAAGACTTAATATTTATTATAGGTTTAAGTTTAAGTTAATAAAAGTTAAAAAATAATTTTAAATAGCTAATAAAATTATTATTATAAAATATAAATAACGCGTTTATTATTATAATAATTACTACCGGCTTAAACTTTTAAAAAATAAAACTAGAAAAAAATAATAATAAAAATTATTTTATTTTTAATTTAAATAATTTAATTTTATTAAACATTAAAAATAATAATAATAATTTAGATTTTTATTTAATAAATTTAAAAAAATTAAATAATTTATTAAATTATGCTTATAATTTAACTATAATAAAAATTAAAAATAATTATTATTATAAAACTAATATAAATAAAAAATAAATTATAAATATTAATTAAGCTAAATTATATTAAATGTTAATAAAGTTTAATTTATTATTTTATATTTAACTGTTTAATTAGATTTATTTTATTTATTTATAACTGCTTAATAATTAAATTAGTATAAAAAATAATAAAGTAATACGCTTAAAGCTAATATCTTAACTAAAGCATACGTATAACTATAACATAAAATAATACGTATTATTATAAAATATTAAAAACTAGTTCTAAGGCAACACGTTAAACAAGCCCGAGATTTATAAATTTTTATATTATTAAAAGCTTGTTTTTATTTTTAATTAAAACTAGCTTTTAAAACTAATAAAATTAATTATTAAAATTTTATAAAATATAAAAATTAAATTTATTAAAAATAGTTCTATTAATTTATTAATATTTATATAATAATTTATAAACTTAACTTTAATAAACTTTATAAATAAAAAGTTTAATATATATAAATATTATTTAAGCTTTATAAATAATAATAAAAACTATAAATAATATAAAATTATATAATATTTTTTTTTTTAATAATTAATATAATAAGATTTTATATATTAAATAATATATTATATTTTTAAATTAAATTAATATTAATAATTAGTTTTGCACCCTTATTATATAAAATATGCTATTAAAGCCAACGGCAAAAGTACTAAGTTTTATTATATAAATATTAATTTTAATAAAGCAGTTAATATTAGTTAAGCTATTAATTAATTATAAAAAATAATATTTTTTAATAATAAAATAAAAAAAAACGTAACTATAATTTTAACTAATATATATAAAAAGTTTTGCAAATAAATTAATAATATTTAGCAGTAATTATACTTTAACTTATATTAATTTAATATAATTAAAATTAATACGTAATATATAAAAAAAAATAAAATTATATATAAATATAATTAAAAAACTATGTTTTATAAAAAAAACAAAATAAAGATTACGTTTATTATAATTTTTTATAAAGTTAATAAAACTATAAGTTTTAAAAAACGTATTATAATATTAAACTTTATAATATTATAAAATAATTATATAATATTTAAAATAATAAATAATATAAATTAAAACGTTATTATAAAAGCTTATTTTATTTATATTACTTTTTATAAAAAAGCAGCTAGCGGATTAAACTAAAAGTTTATAATTTTATATAAATTTCTTGCTATTGTTATACTTTTAAGTTTTAGCTATGTTTTTGCTGCTTTAATTTATTAAACTTTATAAAACAACTTATTAATACTACGGGAAAAAGATATATTTTTTAATAAAAATATTAACGTTATTTATAATTTTATAAATAAATAATAAGTAATAATAATAAAAAAAATAAAAAAATTATTTTAAATTATAAAATAAAAAAAAATCTTAATATATTAAAATAATTTTTTTTTTTAGGCTTAATAAGTAATAAAATTTAAAGCTAACATATTATTTAATAATAATAATATTTAAATAAAGAGTAATAAAGGCGGCATTAAATAAAAGCTACGCACTAATAATAAATCGTGTTATTTTTATAGCGGTTTTAACTATATTATAACCTTATAATTAATAATAATTAAACTTAAACGTAAAAATAATAATAAAAATAAAAATTATAAATAAAAATAATAATAATTATATATATTTATAGCTTAGCACTTTTAGCTTTATAGTTTTATTAAAAGTTTAGTTTAAACTACTTATAATATTTAAACAAGCACTTTTTTTTAAAAAAATTTTATTACGTTTTAATTTAAAAACTATCACGTTTATAATTTAATAAAATTAAGCTTTTATTTTATAAAATATAACTTATATTAGTTTTTATATTAAAAGCTTATTATATAATATTATAATTAAATAAACGTTTATAATAAATACTTTTATGCTTTAAAAATAAAAACTAATTAAGTAATTTTCCCGGTTTTTATTTTTATATTTATAATTATATTATTTATACCTTATATTAAGCATTATACTTTATAATATAACTAATAATTTAATAGTTAAACTATAAAAAGTAAAAACTTATAATTAAATTTATAAATATTTTAAACTTATATATTTTTTAATAAATAAAACTAATATAATCTTTATTAAATGTGCGTTATTTATATTTATAAACTAAACATAAATATAATATTACGTATTAAATATAATTAATATTATAAAAAAATTAAAAAATAAAATATAATATTATTTTTTAAATATTACGTGCCACTTTTTATATTTATTTAAATAAACATGTTTAAAATTTTTTAAAAAAAATAAGTTAAATTATAAGCTATATATATAATAATTACTTTAAAATTTAGCTTTAATTTTTTTATAATAAAAATATAATTATAAGTAAAAAGTTTTATTTATATAACTTAAGCTTTATATTATTAGTTTTATATTTTTTATTTTATATTATTTATATATATTTAATAATTTATTAATAAGCTAAAAATATAAAAATTAGTTTTTTTAAAAAAAAAAATATTATATAAATTTACGTTTAATAATATTTATTAAATTAACGTTTATTATATAATTTTAAAATATATAAAACTAAACGTTATAATTTTTTATACGTTATTATTATTATTATATTAAATTTTTTTATTTAATATATAATTATAATAATAAATAATAAGAAATTTTATTTTAATTATAAGCGTTATATTATTATAGCTAGATCTGTTTTTTTTTATTTATTTATTATAATTATAATTAAATTTATTTATAAATAAATAATTAATACATGTTATTTTTTTTAAATAAATATAATAGCTTAAAACTAGTCCATTTAGCTTTTTTAAATTATTAAACTAGCAGCCGTAGCAAGCTAATATAATTACCACGGCGTAAAAAAACTATTAAATTATTTTAACTTTTATTAAGTCTGCTTATAAATAAGTAAAAAATTATTAAATATTTTTATAACTATTAAACTTTAATAAATTAAATAAAATAATTTAATAAATTAAACTTAAAAAATATAAAAAACTTATAATTAATTATTATAATAAATTAATAAATAATTATATTTATATATTATAAAATAAACTTATATATATTTTATTTAATTAATTTAATATTATTATTAAATTTTTTTATAAAATAAAAATATTGTTAAGTTTATTATTAATTTTTATAATAATATTAAATTAATGTTTTAACTTAAACTTTATAATAATAATTATAAAAATTAAACGTTATAAAAAACTTAATAAAGTATAAATATTATTAAAAAGTTTAACGTTTTAACTTTTTTTTTTATAAAAGATTAATAATTAAAAAAATATTTTAAAGTATTAATATTAATTAAAAATTAAAATAAATAAAAATTATTAAAATAAATTAATAAGTTTTAATATTAAATTAAATTAAAATAAAAAAAAGTATTAAAAATAAATAAAACATAAATAAACCTTAAATAAAATAAAATTATTTAAAATATAAATTATAAATTAATAAAATTAATTTTTAAAGTTTAATATATTTATAAAAATATAATATAAAATAAAATTTTAATTAAAACGTAGCAATAATTATAAAATAATATAAATAAAATAAGAAAAATAATAATATAATTATTTAAAATAAAAGTAATAATAATAAAATTAAAAAATAAAAAATAAAATAATAATAATTAAAAATAATAAAATAAACGTTAAGGTTTATAACGTTTATATTAGTTTTATATTTTTATATTTTTTTTAAAAAATTATAAATAACGTAGGCCGTATAAATTAAAGCTTAAATGCTTAAGCAACTTTTTAAGGTTGATTTTAATTTTTTTTTTTTTTTTTTTTTTTTATAATTAATAAATATATTATTTATAAATAAAAATTTAATAAGTTAAATAAACCTGTTTAGCTTATTAATTATAATAAAAAATTAATATTATATAATTATTTTATTTAATATTTAAATATATTTTATATATTACGTTAAATTATATAGTTTAAAATTAAAAATTAAGTTTTTTTAGCTTTTTTTTTAATTATATATTATATTAATTTAAATTATAATATAATTTTAAGCTACGTAGCTAAATATATATAAGCTACGTTTATAATAAAATACGCGTCCGTTAAATATATAAAATTATATTTTTAATATTTAATAAGTTTTATAGTTTAATATTAATAAATAAAAATAATAATTTTAATAATATATTATAAAATAGAATATATTTTAATATATTATAATAAAAGCTTTAAAATAAAAATAATAAAATAAAATAATTATATTTAAAAAAATATAGTAAAATAAATACAAGCTTTTATTTAAACGTGGACTTAATTTTTATTTTTATTAAATATATATTTTTAAATTATATAAAAAATTTAATTAAAAGGCTTTGTTTAAATAACTAGATTTATATTAATTTTTAAGCAGCAAGTTTATTTTTAATTTATAAAACTTAAAATTAATATTTTATTATAACTAGTAAGTTAAACAGGTCTGCTTAGCTTATTAAATTTCTATTTATAAAAAATATATTTATTTATTAAATTATTAATTATTTAATTATAAGTTGCTTATATTATTTATTATAAAGCTTTATTAACTTTTAAATAAAATATAAATTTTAATTTATAAAAATTAAAATTAATGCTTAATTTTTAAAACTTATTTTTTATTATATTATTAGTTTTTATTTTTATTTTAAACATGTTAAAACTTATTATATAACTTTTTAATACTATAAAGCTTAATAATTATTATTACTTTAAACTTATAGCTTATTTTTCTTTTTATTAAAAAAATATTAGTTTTTATTATAAAAAAGCATTTATATTAATAATTATTACGTTTTATAAAAGCTAATAAAAGTTTCCGCTTATTTATTTAATTAATAAATAAAAATATTTATATTAAAATATTATTTTTAAGCTAGTTTATTAATTATTTAAATAAATAAAAATAATAAATTATTAATTAAAATATAAAATTTTATAAATTTTAAATATAAAAATATTAACGCTTATAATATTATTAAATATTAATATTAATTAATTTATAAAGATTTTAATTTATTTATTTATAAAAGTTAGTTATTTTATTTAAATTAAAGATTAATATTAACTTTTTTAGTTATAATAATAAATATTTAAATATTTATTTATTTTTAATATGGCTGTTTAATTAATTATAATAATTATTAGTCCAGGAAAGCTCTAGCTATATAAATATAAGTTTTTCTTTTAAAAAATCAACAGTATAAAAAAAAAAATATTATAAAGGCTACTTTTTTAAATAAAACTAATTTAACGCTTATTAATATAATAATAAAAAAATAAATATATTAATAACGCCTTTGTTATATAAGGTTATTTAATATTATATAGTTATATAAAAAATATATATAATGTTTTATATTTTATATTTTTAAATATTATAAACTATGTATATTACTTTGCTTTTATTACCTTTCCTTGTTTTGCTTTTATTAAAAGCTTAAAGTTTAAGTTTTCTAAGTAATTTTTAAAGTTATAAAATATATTATATAAATAAAGCATTTATTATATAATATATATAAAATATATAACAGCTTTAATTATGTTTATTAATTAAGGCTTAATTTTTAGTTATAAGTTTATATGTATTTTTTTTATTATTAAAAGCCCGGATAAATTAAATAACTACGTAAAGCTAAAAAAGGAGAATAAAATATAAAATTTTAAAAAATATTTAAAAAATATAACGGCTGTTATTATAATAATTAAAAATAATTTTAATATTATTTACCTTTTTAATTATTTTAGTTTAAAACTTAAGTTATAAATATAAATTAATTAATAATATTTAATTAATAATAATATTTAAATTAAAAAGCTTGATTTTAATAATATATTATTAAACGGATAAATTATTTTATTAAATTTAATTAAAAAAATCTAAATAAACTTTTATATTAAATAAAATTATTTTTATAATTATATTTCTTAGTAAAGCTTTTATTATTATTTTAACTTTTTTTATTTATAAGTTATAATAAAAATAAAAATTTAAAAAAAAACTACTTTTATATATATTAAGCGCTTTAAATTTAAAATATTTATTATTATTAATAAAAAAACAGCTTATTATAGCTAATTATATTTGTTAAATTAGTTAATTATATAATTAAATAATAATATTTATTAATTAAATAATATTTTTAATAAAAGATATATTTAAATATTAATATTTTAATTTATACGCAAGTTAATAAAGTATTTAACTTAAATAAATAATTTTATTTATTTTAAATAAAACGGCGCCGTAATAAAAGCAATGTTCTTTTTATTAATAATATATTATTTTTTTATTTAACTTTTAAGGGCTAAGTACCGCGAGCATATTTTTAAAAGCTTATAATTTAAATTAAGTTATATAATTTAAAAGTATAATAAATTAACTTATATTAAGGGCTAATAAAACGTTTATATTTTGTACTAGTTATTAGTCCTAGTATGTAATATTATTTAAATATTAATATTATTAAGCATATTTAGCTAAGCTAATAATTATACGTAGTAATATAATTTAATCTTTTATTATAATATTAATTAACGTTCCCGTGGCCTGATCTTATTATTAAAAGCTTTTATATGTTTTGCTTATTAGTTTTATATTATTTTATGTAGTATTTATATTGTGCTGCTAGTGTATACGTATTAGTTATTCGTTAAATTATAAATTAATTTATTAATATAAAGCTTTTTGTATATAAACGCTGCTGTTATATTTTTGTTATAAATAAAACTGCTTTTTTTTTTATAAATTAACTAGTTATTTTTTAATTATTTTATTATAATAGTTTAATTAATATTTATAAAATAATATTATTATTATTATTATTATTTTTATTAATTATAAACTTTAGTTTATAATTTAATTTAATTATTATAAACTTATATATGTTAGTTAGCTAATTTAAAAAAAAATTAATAAAATTAATTAATTATTAGTTTTATTTTTATAAAAAATACTTTTTATATATTAGTTATATATTAAAAAAAAATATAGTTAATATTATTTAAAAGTATTATACGTGCTTTATAAAAATAAGCGTAAAAATATTTAAAATAATAAATTAATATTTTTTATTATTAACGAATTATTAAATAAAACTAAATAATAAAATTTATTATTATAATTAAAATAATTAAATTAAAAAGCTTAATTATAATTTAATAATTTTTATAATATATTTATTTTATTATAAATTTATTTTATAAATTTATTTATAATATAAAATATTAAAAAATAAATTTATATTATAAAATAAAATAATATTATTTTAATATATAAAGCTTATTATAATATTAAACTAAAACTTTTTAATAAAATTATTATTTAATTTTAATAATTATTAAATAAAGCTGTTATTTTATATTATAATATTTTAGTTATTATTTTTTAAAGTTACGCCGTTAGCATTTAATATACTCTCGGGATTTTAATTATTTTTATTATAATTTTTTTTAAAAATAATAATTTTATTATATAAAACTAAGCTAAGTAATTTTATTTTATAGTGTTAACGTTAAATAATTATAATTTATTTTTTTTTAATTAAGTGTGGTATATTTATTAAATTTTAATAAATATTATAAAGGACTAGGCCGTGCGCGTGTTTATTAAAAAGCTTGGAGCATAAATTTTAATTATAACTTAAATTATTATATTTTATATAAAATGCTTTTAAACATTTGTTTTTTTTATGGCCTAGTTTTTAATATTAATAGTATTTTAGCTGCTAATTATTAAAATAATTTATTTTAATATAACTAGTTACGCCGTAATAATAATATTATATAAACAGGTAATTAGTATAACGGTAATTTAATTATAAATAATTTTAATAAGCCCTTATGTTTTACGGTTAGTTATTAAAACAATACTTAGCTATATATTTAGATTTTTTATAATAATAATAAATAATATTATTTATTATAAAAAAAAAAATATAATCCTAGGTTATATAACTAAGTTTATAATAATTAAAACAAGTTTTTAATTTGTTTTTTTTTAAATATTTATTAGTTTAATATTTTTTGCGGCAGATTTTATAAATAACTTTTAAATAAAATATTAAAAAATAGCTAGACGTTTAATATTTATTATAAAATAATAAAACCTAGCTATTATTAATAATTTTTACGTATAACGCCTTTTTTATATAAAAGCTTTTATAGCTTTTATATAATAGTAGTTTTTATATTATAAAGCTTAATAAGCTAAAAAAATAGTTATAAACATAGTTTAAAAATTAAGTAATAATATTAATGCTTTAATATTTATATTAATTAAAAACTTTTAAGTTTTAAAAAATTATTTTTTTATATTATAAATAAATAAAAATAATAATACTTTATTAAAAATTATTAATAAAACTTACGTTATTTATATATATAATAAATATTAACGTTATTATAATTTTTTAGCTTTATATTATATTAATAATATATATTTAATAATAATCTCGGGCCTGTTATAATAGGTTTTATAATTTTACTGCTAGGTAATTATTTACCTTTATTAAAAAAACAAAATAATAAAATATAATTAATATATCTCTTAGTTTTTTATTTTTTTTTTTAAATTTAAAATTAATAAATAAATGTTAAATAATTTAAAAGGTAACGTATAAGTATTCTTTATTAATATATAAAGTTTTAACTTTTATATATTCTGCTTTTTTTATTATAATAAGAAATTTATTTACGTAGTTAAAGCTAGGCAAGCTAATAATAGCGGCTAGAATAGCGCACATTTTAATAATAACAGGATTTTTTTTTTTAAAGTTATTATAAATAAGTTTTAAAATATTATTATAATAAATCAAGTTTATTATTTAGTTAAAATTATTACATTAATAGTAATATATGGTTAGCTTAATGCTAGCTTGGTTAAATTTTAAAAAACGTTTTAAAAATAAAACTTAATTTTAAGTAATAAAAAAAAATAACTTTTTATATTTTATAAAAAAGGCTAGGGGTATTTATTTTAAATTATTAATAAAAATTATTAATATAATGTTATTATAATAAGTAATAATTTTAATTATTATAATCTTTTATGTATAGCTATTTTTATTAAAAATTAAAACGTTAAAATAATAATTCTTTTATAAGAAAAACTTAGTTATAATAATAAGCATAATAAAGATAATATTAGCTTTTTATAAAACATCTTTATATATTTTTTTTAAAAAGTCTTAAGTAGCTTTTATTTAATTAAGCGTTATAAAAAACTTTATTTTTATTGCTTTAATAATAAGCTTTAATCCGGGATACTAGTTAAAGGATTAGTAGTATTTTTTAAATATTTTTATATAAAAAGATTTCTTTTTAAATATTATATAAGCGTAAGGCCGCCTGTTATATTTTTTTATAATTTTATTTAATATATAATTAATAATAAACTAAACAACCTTAAAGCTATTATTAGCTAGTTTTTTAAGTTTATTAATATATTTTATTTTTTTTTTTAATTTTAAAAAAATATTATATATGCATAAAACATGTTTTTTATTTTTTACTTTAAATTTATACTTATTTTAAAAACTTTTGAATTTATTAAGTAGCTTATTTATAAAAAAGTTTATTAAAGTTATAACAAGTACTTTCTTTTTAAAATACTGCTTTATAAACGTTAATATATTAAAAAAAAAAAAGTAAGTTTTATTACTATTAAAATACTTTATAATAAGAAATATGGCCGACTAGTTAATAATTAATACTTTAATAATAGCTTTTTTATCGTTTATTAAGCTATTATATACTTTTTATAATCCTTAAAAACTTTAAAATATAATATATTTTATAAAAATAAAGCAAAATTTACTAAGCGGCTTATAGTTATTTAGATATTAAATAATAGTAGTATTAAGCTTTAAAAAGTACTTTTTAAACTAATTTAATAAATCTTATATTAGCTCCGTAAACTTAATAATATTATAAATAATTAATTTTAAAACGGGCTATTTTTAAAATATATAATTAATCTTAGGTCCGTTATTAAGCTTTTTTATATAATCTATATATAACGCTTATAAATCTTTTATTTAAGTAGTAATAATTATAAATAATTTTTAAAAGCGCTTAATATTATATAAAAGCAGGACTTGCTTATAAAAAATTAAAAAAATAAAAACGGCGTAGCTTTTAAACCTAGCTAATAATATATTAAATTTTTAGCTAATTATAATAAAATATTTTTTACTATTTTTAACGTTTTATTTTTAGTTGTTGTTTTTATTATTATTAACTGGTTTTAATAATTAAAATATGTTTATTTTTTTTTTAATAATATTTATAACAAGTTTTTTTAATAAGGCAAACTTGCTAGTTTAAATAATAATAAGTTAATTAATAAAACTATTAAATAAATCTAGCTTTTTTTTTTAATTTAATATAAAAATAATATTATAAATTATAAAATTAGCTAGCTATTAACTTTTTTTATTATAGTTTTTATTATAATTTTTATAAAATAAATAATTTATAATTATATTTAAAAATAACTTTTTTAATTTTTATAACTAGATTTTATTTTTAATAAAATAATCTTTTAATATAATATATTAATTATTAACAAGATATTAATTAAAAGCTGTTTAAGTTATATTATAAGCTATATTATTATTGTTGTTAAATTAATTTAAAAATATTATTATTATATAAGGACTAGGTATAAGTATTAATAATAAAAACTTAAAATAAGTTATATTTAATAATATAATTTTTATTATTAAAAAGCGTGGTTAATTAAGATTAGAACTTTTTTAGTTAATAGTACAGCATAGTTAAGCGTAAAGCTAAGAAACGTTTACTTTTACTTTTTTGTATTTTTTAAACGTTGTTTTATTATAATGTTTAAACAACAGGAGTAGTAAGATAATAATTATATATAAAACGCTTTTTATAAAAAAGTATATTAGCTTATAATTGTTGCTAAATATATAAACTAAAACTTGTTTTATATATTTAATAGTTATAACGTTAAAAAAAACTAATATTTTAGTTTAAAATCTGGCCTTTATTTTATTATTAATATAAGCAGTAAATAAATTTAGCTTATTTTAAGCGTTATAAACTATAATTATATTATATTTAAAACGGTCCATAAAAAAATATTATATTAAAACCGTTTTTATAATAAATTAAGTAATATTTACGTAATTTACGTTTAGTTCTTTATTAATATATAAAATCGTATTATTATTTAAAACTTATGTAGTTAGACTTTTTATAAATTAATTATTTAAACAACTTATTTAAGTTTAATTTATTTTATAAAAAAAATAAAACGGATCTTATATATGTTAGCTGTTTATTTTTTACGTTATAAAAATTAAATAATTAAAAAAATATAATTAAATATAGCTTGGCTTATTTATATTTATTTTATAAAAATATTTAATAAAATTATTTAATTATATTAATAATATTCTGCTTAATAATTAAACTTTTATTATAATATTAATAATAATAAAGTAGTTTAAATTATAAACTATAATTATTATTAGCTTAAAAAATAAAACATCCTTGCTTATAACGCTTAAATATTTAAAATTATAACGAAAACAATTTATAATCTTATTTTTATTAATAATCTTATATAAAAATAACACGTTTTTATTTATTTTTAAAAATAAGTTTATGTTATTAATAAAATAATTCTAACGTTTATAATTATAAATAAACTAGTAATTAATTTTTAAAGTTATATACGGAAACATTTTAATTTAAATATTAAACTAAATATAAAAAATAAAACTTTTAACCTTATAATCGCCTATAAAAAAAAACTTAAAAAAATAATTTTATTTGTTTTAAAATATATTATTTATATAAATAAAGTAAAAAAAGTACTAGTTTATAATTTATATATAACTTGTTATAAAATAATTATTAATAAACTGCTGGGATTTTTTATAATATTTTAATTTTTATAAGTTAGTAGTAAAATTATTTTTTTTATTTAAGCTTAACTTTTATTTAGGCTTAAAAAGGTTAATAATAAGTAATATAAAAAGTTTATTAGCTGTACTAATAAGCAGGTTAAAAGACTTAGCATTATTTATAGTATTTATTTTTAATATATTATAAATTTAGCTTATAAATATTAATTAATAATAATCTGCTTTATATAAAAATAAAGCAGTTAAATAAATAATATATTATAATAATATATTTTAATAATATGTTATTAATAAAAGCTAGATTTAAAATAATACTAGCTATATTAAAATAAATTTATTAATTTACTAAAGCGGAATAAGTTTTAATTTAACAGATTATAATTATTATTAATAATAAGCATAAAAAACAAGCTTTTAACATTATTATTAATATAAATAAATTTACCAGCGGATAAAAATCTATTAAAAGTATTAATTATTAATAAATAAACAAAGCTTAATATAGCTGCATAAAATAGAAAAAAAAAAAATAAAAAAAAAAGAACCTAGTTGCTGCCGAAATAACACAAGGATATAAAAGCATTTAAATACGAGTTATATATAACTTAAAACTTATTAGTTATAAATTATAAAATGTTTATCTAGATTATAAATTAAGCTATATTTAAGCTAATTATTTAAAACAATATAAAATAAGCATAATAAAATAATAAAATATAAAAATAATTAATAAATATAAAATATAATAATATGCTTTAAATAAAAAAAAAAATATTAAAAAGTAATAATAAAGTTTAAGGACTAATATTATTAAAATAAAACTAACTAGATTATTTATACTAATAACATGTTAAATTAAAACTAAAAAAAATAAAAAAATAACTAAGAATAACATACTTTTTAAAATATATAATATTATAAAAATAATAAGTAAATCAAGATTAAATAAAAAAATTAAATTAATTTAAATAAAAAGTAGTTATAAAACGATATATTATACATAAGTTAAAATATAAAAAAGCAGTAAAGCTTATAAATAACTAAAAAAGCCTGCGTTATAAATAATAAAGCTTAATTAAGTATTTAAAGGAAAAAAAAAAGCAAGCGTAATGTGGTATATTAAATAAAAAAAGGAAAAAAGTATAATATAATAAAAAAAACGTAATAAATATAACAAAATATTAAAGCTTAATAAATAAAAAAAAAAGCATAAAAAGCAAATATGTTATTTAATATTAAAAAACTAGCTAATAAAAAGTTTTTCTTAAAAAGAAAAAAAAAAAAAAAATACTTTAAATAAATAAATAATTAATTAATTAAAGCTTGTTATTAGTAATAAACCTTTTATTATAAACGTTCGTTAAATAAGCATAAAAAACTAAAGCTTAATAAAAATAAAAGAAAAGCAGTAATAAATACTTAAATAAGCTGCCCAAGATTTAAAAATTAATTAGCAAAAAGATTTTCTTTAATAAAAAAAAAAAAAATAAAAGGAAAAAATATTAAAATAATTATTTAAATAATTAAAACTTATTACTAGTAGCAGATTTTTTATTAAAAACGTTTGTTAAACAAGTATAAATAAAAATAGCTGCACAGGTTATTTAAATAAAAAAAGAAATAAAAAACGCGTATAAAGGTTAAAAAACATAAGCAAACAAGTAAATAAATAACGGAGTAAAAGTAAAAATATAAGCATATTAGTTTAATAAAAAAAACAAAAAAAAGAAAGTTAAAAAAGTAATCCTAAGCAAGTTATAATTAAACAAGAGAGTAATAAATACTTATATATTATAAAAATTAATAAGCTAGCAAGCTAAACATTAACCAAATAAAAAAAAACTTATAGCATTTTAAAAAATTATATTAAAAGCATATAAATAAAAAAAAAAACTTATTAAAATAAAAGCCCGCCTAGCTTAGTTTTATAAATTATATTTAATATAATTATATTAAATATAATAATATTTAGTTTTTTAACCAAAACTTAAGCTTATATTTATATATATAGGAAATATTTCTTAAAATAATAATTATTTTAATTTTAATAATATTAAGTATTACCTGGTATTATTACGCCTTTAAAATTATAGCCGTAATAAACCTTCCTTTCCTTTTTTTTCTTTTTTTAATACTAATATTTTACTAGCTTAAAGGTTTATAATTTAGAAATTATAACTAATAAAAGCGCCGTAAAGTTAAATTAATCGGCCTTAGATTTTTAATTAATAATAATATATAATGTTATATATTATTAAAATACGAACTATAAACCTTTTTAATTTAATAAAAACGGCGTTAAGCTTTTTTAATATTAATATAATATTAATAAAAAAGAATTAATATTATATATATAACTAGATACTTATAATAATTTTAAAAATATAATAATAATCAGGCCTTAATTAATAAAGCTAATTTTTTAAATATAATAAAGCTATAAAGCAAGGAGCTAAGCTTTAGCTATATTTTACGCTAGATTTACTTTTTTTTTATACTTAATTAAAGCTGTAGCTTTAAAGTTAGAAATATTAACAAAAATGCTACAGCTAAAGTATTTTTACTTCCTTAGTATTAATTATTATTTTAATTAACAGTAAAGCTATTTTAATAATAACTTTATTAGCCATTATATTTAGATTTATTAATAAATTAAACAAATGATTTTTTCGGCCGGGCGAAAAGTATATTATAATTACATATAAGTTTTTAAACAAAATTAAAATTATTAAAGCTAAATATTAATACGTTTAAAAAACATATTACCGTAATTTTAATAATATAAACTAAATATTTAATATAATTAATAAATAATCTTTAGAATTTAAAATTATTAATTATAAAATTAATTTTACACGCGGCTTTAAAAAATATACTAATTTAAACTTAAATAAAAAAAAAATCGGGATTAAAAATTACCCCTTTTTTTATTTAAATATATTCCACGTACTTAAAGCTAGTTTACTTAGCTATATTTTTAGCCCTACTGCTAAATTATTAATATCCTTAACAATTTATTATGGTTATTATTATACGCAATTTTACGTATTTTTTTTTATATAAATTATACTTAACGCGCGTTAAATATTACTTTTACCCCGGAAGGACCCGCCAGCTAGTATATATATTTATAAAAAGCCGCCGTTAAAAACAGTTACTAGTTAAATCTTTAATTAATAACGTTATAAATTTAAATTAATAAAACAAGGCTGTTAATAAAGTTTATAAATATATAAACCTAGGTTAAAATTATTTAAAAATATAAAGCTAATATTATAATAACCGTGCTATATTTAAATATAATTAAAAAATCGCGCCTGTTATAAAATCTTTAAAAAAGCTTAAAACAAAGTACTAGGCAGTTTATAATAACGCTTAATATAATTAAAATTAAAAAAAGCTGAACATAAAAATATTAAGGACTTATTAACGCTTATCTAGCTTAAAATATAAACATTTGCTTATTTATAAACTTATTAAAAAAGGTTTATAATAATTAAAAAGCTATTTAAATTAATATAGCTAAAATAACAAGAGCTAAATATAATTAACTAAAAATAAAACATAAAGCTTTTTTTTAAAGCTAAAAATATTATGCTTATAAAAATTAATTAATACTTTTATAATATACTTTTTTATTTATATATACCTACTAGTTTAATATATTAACTAAACATTTGTTTTATAATAATAAAAATAATAATATATATATTAAATATTAATTTGTTATATAAACATATAAATAAATTAATATAACAATATAAGTATTTAATTATATAAAAAGGTTATTTTATTTATACTAGGTATTTATAACCTACTTTAACTACTACTTTTTTTATTTAACTATTTTTTTTTTATTTTGATTATTATTTTAACCGTTTTTTATATTTTTATTATATATTAATTAAAAAAGAAACTTTTTAATAAAAGTTTAAGCTTAAAAAAAATAAATAAAAAACGGGGGGTTTTAAAAAAAGATAATAGTTTTAACACAGCTATTAAAATCAAAAAGGAACCTACTACTGTTATAAACTTTATTAATAAGTATTACGCTTTACTTATAGCCTTATCTAGTAAAAAGAAAAAATTAAAAAATAAGCTAAAACTAGTTTAGCTATAGATTAAACAGTTTATTAAAAGCTTTAAACAAATCTTTAATAAATAACATAAAGCCTTGGATTTTAATAACGTTTTTAAAACTTAGTTTATATACTTATAAAAACTAATATAATTATTTATTAAAAACTTTTACAATTATTAAATTTTAGTTTTATTTATTTTTATAGGCCTTTTTAATTATATTAATATAACGTTTATAGTAATCTTTGGCTTATTAATTATATAACTTTTTAAAAGTAATTTATATACATAATATTTTATTTAAACCTTTATTTAACGTTTATTATATAATAATATTTTAATAAGCTTTTATATAGTTTAAAAAAAAAATTATAATAAAAGAGAATTTATTAAAAGAATTTGTAATAAATGCTTAGCTATTACCCGCTTTAACTAGGTTTTAAAGCTAATTTTATTTAATAAATATATTAAAGCTGCTTATTAAGCGTTTATAATATTAACGCATAATAGTTAAAAGAATATTTATTAATAAAATAAACCTTTAACTTAAGTAACTTTAATATTAACAAATAAAATTAATTAATAATATTAGGCCGCTTACTAGAGCTAAACATAAAAACAATATAATAAAGCATATTAATCTAATTTTTAACCAAGCTATTATATTTGCTAAAAATTTAGCCTAATTTTACATAATATGCTTTATATAAAAAAAAAACGCTAGTATTAATAATATTATTTTTTAAAAATATAATAATATATAAATAAAAACTATTAAAAAATTAGTTTTTTAATTTTAAAGTTTTTTTATTTTTAATATTAAATAATAGTTTAATTTTTTAATTATAAAACTTTAATTTAATTATTATTTATTTTATATATTTTATTATAAAAATTAGTTATTAATTTAAAATTTTTATATAAAAATTTATAAGATTTTATAAAAATATTAACTTTTTTATTTTACTAGTATTAGTTTAGCTTATTAATTTAATAAGTAAAACTTTTAAACATTTAAAAATAATAATTAAAATTAAAGTTTATTATAAGTAAAGCTACCTGTTAAAACTTTTATTTTAACTTTAAAAATAATTTTACTTTAATTTAACTAATTATAAAACAATATAAAAGCAGGTTAAATAAACAAGCTATAAATTTATATAAATATTAAAAACTTTTTATAATAATTTTAATTTATAAACTAACTTTAAATTAAAACTTATTAAATATTAAACGTAAAATTATAAATAATATTTTTAACTTATTAAAAAACGTTTTTATAAGTAGTTAAATGTTTTTTTAATTATTAAAAAAATTTAAAACAAAATAATTAAACCTGGTTATAATTTTAATATGTTTTTTAACTTATATATATAATTATTTAACCTTGTTAAGCGTCCTAAGTAATAATAATAAGCTAATTAAATATATAATTTACCTAGCGCTTTTAATTAAATTTTAAATATTATAATTTATATATAATTTAATTAGCACTAGTTACTTTTTTAAAATTAATACCCGCCGTATAAACATAAAGCAGCATTTTAAAAAATAATAAAATAACTATTTATTATTAATATATAACTTTTTATCATGTTAATATAACAAGCAATAATCTTTTTATAGGCCTTTTTATAATAAACTTTACTTTGTTTTTTATATTTTTAATATTTAATGCTTATATTATTAAAATTAAATCCACTTATATATTTATATTTATATATTATTATTATTATAATTAAACATTCCTTTTTAACTAAATAAATATTTATATAATATTATAATAATTTTTGTAAATTTTAATAATAGCTTTATATTATTAATACTACTACAAGCTAAGCTATTTTTTATAGTTGCCGGGCTTATTTAAAATAAAAATGTTTACGTGCGTTTTTTTTTTATAAATAATACACGTTTAAAAATTATATATGCTATAATAAACAATTCTACTTTTAACCTTTTTTAACGGAATAAACTTTGCGTAATTATATTAATAACATTATATTTTACCAGCTTTATTTTTATTTACGTAAAAACGGAAACTAGTTTTATATACTTAAATAATATATTATTATTTAAATTCTAGCTTTAATAATTTAAAAATAATAATTATACTGTTTTTAGTGTTATTATTTTCTTATTTATAATAATAGCACGTTTTTTAAACAGTTATATATTTATAATAAAATTATGCTTTATATATATAATTAAAAATAATATAATTAATATAACTTTTAAAAACTAAAAATAAATATTTATATTATATAATAATAGTTATAACTAAGCTTAATTATAATAAAGCATTTTAAATAACGTTTTTAATTATTTTTATTAGCTAGTTTTTTAAAAATTAGCCGGAAATTTTTATTATTATAACTAGTATTATTACTTGTTTTTTAAAATATATACGCGGAATCGTTTTAATTATTTAAAAAATTAATAAACTAATCTATATTATTTTATATAATTATAATAAGCACGCTGCCGGCTTTTTCTTAATTAAAACTAAGGATATTTATATTATTTAACTTTAAGGGAGGATTTTAAGCATATATAAGGCCAGGGTCGGGCATAAATAAAAATAAATATTTTATTATAATTTAAACTTGCCCTTTAATTATTAAATATTAAAATTTTATAAAATAAAAACAGTTAAAATAATATAAAAAATTATATTAATATAACGTTAAAAAGCTTTTATTATAAAGGATTAATATTAAAACCTTAAATTTTAATATATATATAAATAAATACTTATAAAGAAAAAAAAACTAAAAACTTAAAAAAAAGCTAAACTATAAAATAAAATATTAAGTTAAAAAAAGTAAACTTAAACATTTAAAGTAGAAAAAATATAAATAAATAAGTTTAATAAATAAAAAATAATTTAATAATGTAATATTAAAAAGTATAAAATATATAATAAAAATACTACGCGTATAATAACTTACCACCTTAATTTAAAAGCATAATATTCCGTTATAATTATAAAAAAAACTTTAAAAAGCGTAAATAATATAAAAGTAAAAAAAACAAAATTAACAGTAAATTCCGCGTTTAATTTAATTATTATTATAAAAAAAGTTTATTAATATATAACATAGCTTTAAATTTTAAAAACAAAAGTAAAAAAGCTAAAATTAACAGCAAACTTTTTGTTAAGTTTAGTTGCTGGTATAACTGCTTAAAAAAAGCCTAAAAGTAAAGTATTATTAAACTAAAAATATATTAATAAATTAAGTTTAAAAAAACGTATTTTTAAATTATATATAATTATTAAATAAAATAAACAAAAAGTGCTAAAATATTAAATAATATAATTAAACTTGTTTTAATAAAAAAAAAAAACTATATTTTTTAATCGCGTTATTAAAATATATAAAAAATATTATATAACTATTTGTTTTAGTTTAATAAACTAACTAATAATTAATATTAATATTATTAATACAGCTTTTTAATAAATTTAAATTATTATAAAAATAACATTATATATGTTTAATAAATATAAATATAAATAAAAAAATATAAATATTATAAAGTTTTATAAAAAGCTTAAGCTTATATTATTTAAAGGTAATAATAAAAAAACTTTATTAAAAATCTTAAAGCAGCTATAATAATTATAAATAGTATAAAGTAAAAGTTTATTATTATTATTTTAATTTATATATATAATATTTAAATACTTTTTATTACTAATAATTTTTTTTTTTTATAATATAATAAGCAATATTTTTAATACTTTTAAAGTATTTATTTTAAAATTTATTATATTTTTATACCTTGTTTTAAGTTATTAACATAAAAAAAAAATCGTGTTTAAATAATTTAATGCCTTTAGCTTTTAAAAAAAGCTTTATAAATTTAAATCTATATTATTAAATATTATAAAAAAATAAATAAAAAAAAATAATATATTATTAAATATATTAATTTTAATAAAAAATATAATAAAAAAAGCAGTTACTTTTAAAATATTAAGTTTAATAAAAAAATGCTAGATAATAATTATTAATTAATTATTATTTTTGCTTTTTTTGTTTTTTTTAATTTAATATTTAAAAGTTCTTTTTATTCTTTAGCTTTACGTTAGAATAATTTTAAAGTTTAATAAAAAAAAATATTAATAAAAAAGTTTAAATAATATTCGTAATTTAATTTTTAATATTTATAAGGATATTATTATTATTAATCCTTTTTTATTTTTTAAAATTATTAAACTTTTAAATTTATTTAATTAAAATAGATTTTAATTTAAAAGATTAAATTATAAACAATTTTTTAACGTTAAAAATATTTCTTTATAACGTTATGTAGTTATTAAACTTACTTTTTTTAAAAATGTAAATTAAAAATATGTTTATAAGTTAAAACTACTTGTTTAATATTTTAATTATTAAAAAGTTATTATATATATATCTTCTTTTTGTTTTATTATTTTATATTTATATTTTAATAATTAGCTTTAAAAATATTAAATACGTGTAAATAACCAGACTTAAATTATATAATTAAATAATAATTATTTAAATAAAAGCCGCGAATTTATTTATAAAATTATAATAATATTTTTAAATTATATAAGCTAAGATTTAAACTAATTTAAAACGTAAAAACTATTTGCCTTTTTAATCTAGTCCTAGTTTATTAAATTAACTTGTATTATTTTTAATAAATAAAAAAAAGTTTTTTTTTTTTCTTTCTTGTTTTTATAAAATTTATTAAAATACTACCCGGCGCTTAACTTTAAAAAATATTTACCTTAAGGTTAGATCTTAATATTAAATAAATAATTATAACGCGTAAATTATTTACTAGTTTTATAATAATAAATTTATAAATATTTAAATATTAAATAAACTTCCTGTATTTATAATTATTTTATATTATAAACTTTATTTTTAATTATAGTTATAAATTAAAAGATATATAAATAATAGATTTTCTTATTAGTTTTAATACTTGTTTTATATTTTTGCTTAATTAATAAACATTTTAATTATTATTAGCGCGGCTTGTTTTATAAAGTTATTAATATTTAATATATATTATATATTATAAATATCTTTATATTATTAGTTTTTTTTTTAATAATGCTTTTTAATTAATTATATTAAATAATATTTAACCTAGCTTATAATATTATTTTAATATTTATTAAGCAGTATTAACGTTTTTTATTTATTATATTATTAATAGTTTTTTAAAAAAAAAAATTAATAATATATTTTTATTATAAGCTAGAACTATTATTAAAAATTAATATAAATAAGCTTAAAAAGCTAATTATATAATTTTTTTTAAAAATTAATTAAAAACGCTAATTTTAATTTTTATAATATTAATAATTATAAATTTAATAATAAATATTAAAATATTTATTTATTTTTAAAAATATTATATACTTTGTTTTAATAATTATCCACCCGGCTTATTTTTATTTATAAAAAAATAACTTTTATTTTTAAAAAATCTAATTTAATAATAAAAATATATATTTTAAAACAATTTAAAAGTTATTTTTTTAAATAAATAATATTTAATAATTATTAACGTGTTAAACATTAAAAAAAACTTAAACGCTAATTAATAATAATATTATAACAGCTAAACAAAGTTATTTAACTTTTATAAGCTACGTAATAAACATTTATAATAATATATATTTTATATTTAATAATATTAATTATTATTTAATATATTTTATAAATATTATGCCCGCGTATTTTATTATTATAAAAAACGTTAAATTTATTTATATTAATTAGTTTTAAAACTTAATATAAATTTTATAATTAAACTTAATATTTAAAAATATAGCTGTTTTAATCATATTATTTAATTAAAATTTAATTTTAAAACATAGCTTTAAACGCGTTATTTTTATATTAAAAGGTCTAGATAAATAATATAATATTAAAAAAATAAACCCTTAAAATATATTAATAAACTTTAAAAACAATTTAAAATAACTAGCAAAAATTCTTATAAATATAAAAAATAATTTTACTTAAGCTTGTTTTTTTAACTACTTTAGCTTTAAAATTATATTTTTAATAAAAACTTATTAAAAGTTTTCTTTAGCCAGCAGCATATAAATTAATAAAAATAATATAATTAATATAACGTTAAAAAATATAATTATTTTATTATAATTAATTAATAATATTTAGATTAAATATTATAATAAATAAAAATAGCTTCGGCATTATATTAAGTAATATAATATTAAACAGGATAGCTTTTTATACTTATGTTTTATAATAAAAATCAAACTTTAAAATATAATTATTTTTTTAAATATCAGGTTTCCTAGCTTTTATAAAGCTCTTGTTTTAAACAATGGAGTATATTAATAAAGCTATTTATACTTATTAAAATAACTAATTTTAAGCCGAATGTAAAATTAATATATTTACTACATATTAAACAGGCTTTTTTTAAAAATTAAACAATTAAACTATTAAAAAAACTAATATAATATTTATATAATTAATATTAATAATATTTATTAATAAGATCAGCTTATTTAAATAAATTAATATATTTAAATTTAAGAACTATATTTATAAATCTAAGCTTAAATATTATTAATATTTAAAATAATTATTTTTTTATTTATAATAATAATATTTAAATAATATTATAATTATATTATAATAAAGATAATTTTTTTAGTTATATTAAGGCTTAAGCATATAATATAATTAATAAATAATTTTATAAATATTAAATCTAATTTTTTAACCTTAATATTTAAAAAATAAAACTTAAAAAATATTAATTAGAAAATTTATAAAAAATATAATTAATAATTAATTAGATTTAAATATATTATTATAAAATAATAGAAAAATATTAGCATAAAATCGTATTAATAAATTATAGCTAAACTACCTGGCCATCCTTTTACGTCTTTTTAACAATTAATAATTTAAACATAAAAATAATTTATAAAAATAAAAAACAGCGTTAAATTATAAATTAATAACTAATAACTAAACTTTAGCTAATATATATATATTTTTAATAACTATATTTATAAAAAACTACTTTAACGTTTTTTTAATTAAATTTTATTTTAAATATATTATATAAAACTTTATTTATTAAATAAAAATCTTTGCTTATTATGCCGGCCGGCCGGCCGATTAGTTTTAAATAATTTAAGCTTTATATATAACGCTTTTATAAAATAATATATAATAGTTATATTATTAAATATAATAAATATTTTTTAATTAATTATATTTAAAATATTATTATAATTAGTTTTATAATATTTATAATAATAAATACGCGTTTATTTAATTAATTGTTTTTTTTTATATATAATTAAAAATAATATTATTATTTATTAAACTTATATTAAAAAACCGTAGGTAAAATAAATAAATTAAAATATTTTAACGTTTTATATATTAACGGATATTAATCCCAGGATAATAGAACTAGTTAACTAAAAAAGGGAAAAAGTAATAAAAATAAATAAAGCAGTAAAAATAAATAAAACTATATAGTTATTATAAAAAAAACGGACGGACATATTTTAAGTTATAAATAATTAAATTTTTATTTTGTTTAAAATATAATAAAAATAATAAATTATCTACGTTTTTATATATATATAAAAAACTTACTTATTTAAATAAGCTATTAACTCCTTAGACGGGATTATAATATATTACTTGTTATAAACGTTATTTTAAAAATAATAATAAAAATCTTGCTATAAATATAAAAACAAATCTTAACATTATTAAATATATTAAGCGTTAAATGTTTAAACTTTTTAATTATTATAAGTTAACTTATATATTATTATTTTAATTTTATTAAACTAAACTTTAAAGTAAGCAGGTTTAATTAATTTATTAATTTAGTTATAATAGCGTTTAATTTTATTTAACCGTTAAGTAATTTATAAAAAAATTTAAAATAGCAGCGGTTTTTTTATTTTAAAGTTTATTTAAATTTATATAAATTATTAAATAATAAAACTATAAAACAAATATAAGGGTACCTTTTTATGTTATATTTTATAAACGTTTTAATTTTAAAAATAAAATAAAGTTTTTATTAAACTATAATATAAAAGATTAGCTAAAAAAAAAACTGTTTTTTAAATTAATTAAAATAAATAAAAAAAGTAAAGCTGCTTATAAAATAAGATTTAAATTAATTAAATAAATCTAGAAATAAAAATAATAAAATTTTTATAAAGAATTATAAATTAAACATATATTTAATAATATATAAATTACTTAGTTTTTATTTTTATTATTATTATTAATTAAATTAATAATAATATAATATTATTATTTTTTAAAATATTTTAATAAAAAGATTTTTTATTTTTTATTATTATTATTTAATTTATAAAAATTAACTCTTAATATGTTAATATTTTAATTATATAATAAGCTTTTTTTTTTTTATTTAAATCTGCTTAATAAAACTATTTTTTAATCATAGATAATTTATTTAATATAATTATAAATAACTAAATATAATTAATTTATTTATTATAATAAAATGTTAATTATATTTATATTAATTTTAATATAATTTTTTTAATAATTATAAATAATTAAATATAATTTATTTATTATAATAAAGTATTAGTTATATATATATTAATTATAATATAATTTTCTTAATAATTATAAATAATTAAATATAATTTATTTATTATGCGGTAAAATATTAGTTATATATATGTTAATTATAATAACCAGGTAAGGTTAAAATACTTGCGCATATTAAAAACATTTTTTATTATTTAATTAATTTTTTATAAGTTCGGCTTATAAAATACCTTTGTTTTTTTAATTATTTAACATATTATAATTATTTTAATAATATAACTAAACTATTTTAACAAGATTTTTATTTTTATATAGCTTAATAATTATAAGTTATATTATTTATTTTAAATAGTTAATTTTTATAACAGCTTATACTTTATTTTTTAACTTTAAAGCAAGCTTTATTAATACGTAATAATTAGCTTTTTAAAGGTTTAAGCTTATATTATTAACCTAGTAAATAATAATAATAATTATGTTTAAAAATTTAACTTTATAAAAATTGTTTAATACGTTTATAATTAACTTTATATTATACTTTTTTTTATTCTGCAGAACTAAAAAGTTTAAACAAATTATTTTAATACTAAGAAAATTATTAATTAAAAATATATAAATAATAAAAAAAAACAACAAGAAATTTATAAACATTATTATATAACAAATATTTATTTTATTATTAAACCTTAAGTCTTAAGCAATTAATAACTAACCTTTATATAATATTATATTTATAATAAACTCCGCAAGCTTTTAATATTTTAAAAACTAAAAAATAAACTATTAAAAATACGCTTATAAAAAAGATTTTATTAAAGCAATAAACATTTAGTTATAAAGGCCGTAATTTTTATTAATAGCAAAAAATGCTTTATAAGCTTTAAATTTAATTATATTAATATTTTTATGTTTTATATCTTGTTTTTAAATTATATTTATAAATAAAAAATATAATAAAAATAAATATAATAAACCTTATTTTAAAAAGTTCTAAAAATCTTATGCTTTAAATATAATTTTTAGCCAAGAAGTTATTTTAATATTTTAATAATTAAAAATATTAGCTTTAATAAATTTAAAAATTAACTTAGACTTTTTATAATTAATACTATTTTATTACTAGATGTTTTCTTAGTATAAAGTATAAACATTATTATAAATATTTATTACTAAAACTTTTAACGCTTTTTAACTTTTACTTAGCCGTACTAAATAAAAGATTATTTTAATTTAAAAACTTTAGCTACTTTATTAAATTAAATATTTATAAAACATATTTATTTTTTAATAAGTTATAATAATATAAAAAACTAGCTTTATTTTTATTTTAAACAAAAAATCCACGGCTTATTTTTTTCTAGCTTTATTTAAACTTTTATTATAATTAATTAAATATTTATAAGCTTAGTTATATTTTTTTATATTATTTTCGTTATTAAAACTAAAAAGCATGTAATTATATTAAAAAAACTTTTTATAAAATAAATAATAATAAAACATATTAATTAATAAAATCAGGCTACTTTATAATAAAAAACCTAATAATATAAAAATAAACAGCTAATAATTAAAATTGCTATTTTTTTAAAATTAACTAAAAATATAAAAAGGCTTAATATTTTTTAATATGCTGTAATAATAATAAAACTTGTTAAAAAATATAAACGCTGCACTAAAAATACTTTTTTTATAAGTTTTATTATAATACCGGCTATATAATAATTTTATATTATAAAAAATAACAAAAATAAAATATTTATTTAATCCAAGGCAAAAACTTATTATTATTTTAACGTTTTATTAATTTTTATTTTTATTTAATTTAATAAATATCCAGGATATTATAATAGTTTAATTTTAACATAAATTAATATAATAATACTTATTATCTTTATATGAAGCGTAAATAATAATAAGTTTTAAATCGTTAATAATAAAATTAGTTTAATTAATAATAACTTTAAATTTATAGTTTTAAGTTTTAAAAAATAATAATAATATTATATAAATTATTAATAACGTTAGCCTATTTATTATAATATAATATAATACTTTAAAATAAACATATATATATTAAATAAAGTATAATAATTCTTATTAACTTAAGCAAATAATATTAAAGCTTATATTTTTTAATAAATATTAATATTTATTAATTATAATTTTTTTATTTTAAAACTTTTTAACCTTAATATAATTAATTTTAATTATAATAAATAAAATAAACATAATAATAACTTTAATAATTTTACTAAATTTTATTATATTATTAAATAATTTAAACTAAACTTTATACATAATTATTTAAATTATTATTTATTACGCGTTATAAGCTTAATAATTAAAAAAAAGTTTAATAAATTTACAGGGTTTTATATAAGTATTAAACTTTAAACATTTTAATATAATATATATATCTTTTTAATATTTAAGCTTAATATTATAATTTATAAATCAGTTTTTAAAATTAAAAATTAAATTAAAAATAATATTAAATTTTTATAACTATAATAATTTTATTATATTATCGCCCTTATTAATATTATTATTATTATTATTAATTTTATTAATATTATTATTAATATTATTAAAATTATTATTAATATTTTTAATATTATTATTAATAATTTTAATATTAAAATTATTATTATTAATAATATTAAAATTAACTTTTATTTTAAAATTAATATAATTAAAAACTTTATTATTAATATTTAAAAGCTAGCTTTTTTTATATAATAGTTCTTTTATTATAATAAAAAAATTATTTTTTAAAAAAAACACGTAAGTAAGCCTAGGGCTAATTATTTTATATTATATACGTTTTATTAAATTTAAAATATTGTTTTTATTATTAATATATTATAAATTAAAAAAGCTAGCACCTTTGTTTTTATTACTAGTTAAGCTTTATTTTTACTTAGTTTAACCCGAAGTATTATACGTTAAAATAATTACATCCTAGGCTTTTTTTTTATTAAAAGTTAATAATTACGTAAGCTTTTTTTTTATTTTTATATTAAACGTAATTTTTTTATTAAAACTTATTAACGTTATATATAAAGCTATAAATTAATATTAAAAACGTACTTATAACTTAATTTTTAATTAAAAGTAAATATACTATTAAAAAACATATAATAACTTATAACATGTAGTATTATTAATAAGCTATTTAAAGCTAGCTATTATTTAGCGCAAAGCTTATAAAAATTGCTATATATATAAAAGTAATTATTAATTTATTTTATATTATAATATTAAATTAAGCCGTAAAACTTATTTATATTTATTAAAAGTTTAATAAAAGTTTAGCTATTAATTTTTTAATACTAGAAAATTTTAACGAAATCTTTATATAAAACAATATTATTATTTAAATAATTTTAACATAGCTAATTATATACTTTTTTAATTAGTTTAATTATGCTTTAGCTAGATAAATAATTTATATTATTTAATATAACGTAATTAAAATTTAAACTTATAATAAAAAAAAAATAAAACATTATATATAAATATTAATAACGTAATTATAAGTTATTAATCTTATTAATTATAACTAATTAAAAAACGAGCTAAAAATAGTTTTTAAATTAAAAAATAATAATAAGGCTTAATTTTACTAAAAAAAAGATTTTTAACTAACTTATATTATAGCCTAGCGTACGAAAACAAATATTAAGCAAGCTTAAAAAAACGTGCAAGCTTAATAAACTAATAAAAAACAAAAAAAATTATAATAAAATAAGCAAAAAAAATCATAATAAAATAAATAAAAAAAATTATAATAAAATAAACAAAAAAAATCATAATAAAGCAAGCGAAAAAAATTATAATAAAATGGCCGAAATAATTACTTAATAAAAAAAAGCGCGCTAAATTTATATTAAAAAAAAAAAAAAAACGGAAAGAACGCTACTAAGCAATTATAATTATTATAGCCCGTAGTAACCGCCTCCACTTTAAATATTTTTATTTTAAACATTACATAAATTAAAAAATAAAAAAAATAATTATTAATACTTAAAATAAACCTATCTCGAAACTATTATTTATTACATAATAATTAACCCTGTTACGTTAACCTAAGTAAATATAATTACGTATATTATTTAAATAACATTATAAATAAACTTTTTTTTTAATAAAATATTATTATAATATTATTAATTAATAAAAATAAATAAATAACTAACATAAATAACGTAATAACTTATATATTTATAAAAAATAATAATTGTTTAATTATAAAACTTATATTATATAATTAAACATTAGCTTATTTTATACCTTAGTTTATTTATTTTAAATTAAATAATATTATTACGTTATTAATTATTAATTATTTTTATTAATTATTTTATATTTAAGTTTTAAAATTAAATAATTAATACTTTAATAATATAATTAATAATAAAAAATTTATATTATAAGTTATTAATATTATTATTTTAACTAGAATTTATAATAATAATATTAAATAATTTTTAAAAACAAAGTTTTAATAACTTCTGCTTTATAAATTAATTTATTTTACTTTTTAAAGCTTTATATTTTTAATTAAGCTTTTTTATATTTAAATTAATTTATTAAAGCAAAACTTATAATTTTTTACTACTTTATAAATTAAATATACGTTTTAAAATATAAATGCTTTAAAATTTTTTATTTTATAGTTTTAAAATATAATTTATTATAACTTAATAGTTTAAAATATTAGTTGTTTTTTTTTTTATTATACGTATAACTATTTTTAATTATATGTTCTTTAATAGTAATAATTCTAGCGTACGTAAGCTCCTTTACTTTTAAGATTAATATAATTAATTTACCGTTAGGCTAAAAAACGGCAGGTTATTTAATAAAGGCCGCAAATCTTAACAAAAAAACCAAAGCTTATTTATTATTAATAAATTATTTTAACTACAGCGTTCTTAATATTTTTTATATTAAAATTTTTAAATTATATAAATTAAACATTTTATTATTATTAATTTAATTTAAAATTATTAAATCTAGCTTATTAAGTTATTTTTTAAATTAGTTAAGCTACTTTTTAAATTTATTATAATTACGTAATTTAACTTTAATAATTATAATATATTTATTTAAACTATTTTTAAATATTAAAACAGCTACAAGTTAAACAAGCCTTATAAACTTGTTATAATTATACAATTTAGCTTTAATAATTATAATATGTTTATTTAAACTGCTTTTAAATATTAAAACAGCTACAGGTTAAACAGGCTTATAAACTTTAACTAAAGAAGAAATATAAAAAATTATATATTTTAAATTAATAAAATTCAGCTAAATTAACAAAGCATTATATAATTATTTAAATTAAAAAACAGCTAGGCGATAATATTAAAAAAAATAATAATTAAATAAAAAAACAATATAATTAAATAAAAAAGTTTAAAAAGATTAAAATTTATTACTAGAAATTAATATAATAATAAATACTACGCCTTAACCTTTTAACCCTTTATATAAACTTTAAACTTTAAAATTATAATTTATATACTTAAACTATTATATTTATAATATTTTAATTTATTTTTAAATTTAATTATATTTAATGTCTTTTTAGCTAATTTAACTAATTATATATTAAATTATTTAATTATTTTTTTTATATTAAAATATAGTTAAAATATGCTTAAATTTAAGCTATTTAAATTAATAAAATAAATAATTATTATATTATAATAAAACTATTTATATTTGTTTTATTTTTTTTTTTTTTTGTTTTTTTTTTTTTTTTTTTATTATAACTAATTTTATTTATTTAATATAAATATTAAGTTTTTAATAATATTA